>VMDR010012488.1:0-26493 GCA_007922815.1 Macrotus californicus | reverse complement strand
TTTGGATCTGCTCTCGAGCTTTGAACTTCCATGAAGTGTTCTGCTTTCCTGGGCCACCCCAAAAAGGTAGAACCTGGTCCTGCCCCCTTACTAACGTATTTGTAGGGGGTTGGACTATGGAGCTCTAACTAATATTTGAAATATGAGGCTATTTTCAATGTTCTGATTCCTTGTAATTCTTGCTGTTCTAGGGTTTCATACTAATTTAAGTTGAACATTCCTTCAGGGATGGGGCAGAAGGCAGGGAAAAAAAAAAGAATGTCAGGCCTTCTGAATGAGAGAATAAAGGTCTTTGGAAGAACTCCCAGACCCAAGCTTTAGATTATTAAGCTTTAGCTGGGAGGATTCAGACCACAGCAGTCTTTCTATAAACCAGATAGGAGGGTCAATGCAAAATTTAAATGAGGTTCATTTTTCCCTTCAGAAGGAAGGTGAATAGCCCACTGACCTGGTAGGAGGCTTGGGGTGGGTTAGAGAGGTGGGAGCAACAGAGAGAGTGGAGAAGGGAAAAGAGAGCAGAGTTGGAAGACGGTTACGCACATCCTCAAGGAGGACTCTCTTGTCCTATCTTGCAGTTGCATGGGGAATAGCAAATTAGGATTCTGTGGTATGGAAAGCTAGTTTTTCTGAATCTTGCCTTAATGCTTGGATGCAAATGCCTTAGTGAGTAGTGATCAGGGATTTTACAAAGAAATAGAAATATCAACACATGGTATATTCAGATAAAGGCAGAAAGAAAAGAGTACCATTTGGTTTTCCAATGTGAATGTTGTGCAGGAGACTCAGACTTTCCTGGTGGCCCCAGAGGAGAATGGGGAAGTGTTTCAATGGCTAAAATCCTGGGAGAAGCCTGAGGTTGGAATAAGGCCAGATCCGAATCCATACGACCTGAAGCCAACGGGTGAAAGATGTCAGTAATGGCACAGCAGGGTACGTGGCAGACACCCAAAGATCAAGTGGAGGATAACATGCTGGGTGAAAGAACAGCACACTTCACTCCTTACTCTCACAGGACAGAACATGAACCAACCACAGATGGGGTGAGGACAAGAAGAACATACGACAGAAACTGTGAAAAACTGGGTAATTGCGTAAAGAAGAGTAAGTTTTAAACAAAAAGAAAAAGCTGCTTTCTTGAGTTTTCCCAACCACTAGCTGATGTGGGTCGCTTGTTAGCCGGTTGAATTTAATTATAGAGAATGTTAAAAGTTCCATTTATATTATATTGGATATTATATTATATTATATTAATTATGTTATATTATGTGTTGTGATGACAAATTTTGAACACACCAGCTGATTATGACCGAAATTTCCATTCCTTTATTTCCTATTACATGTATATCTCTAAATTGCTCCAAATATGGAACTTCGAGGAAAATTTTTGTTCTACTCTCTTCCAGTTCTTTATGTTATCTGTGGCTTAATCAAATTACTTCTTTGTCAGAAACAGAGAGTTTCTTTATATTTCTAACACAGGATTTCTAATACAACTTTGAGGTTGATCTTTCATCTGGTCTATTGAAGACCGAAAAGTGTAAGCATCACTTCATACTCATCTGTTCTTAAGAGCGTAAATCTGCATAGTGATAAGCAGGAACATCTCTGTGTTAACAGTCAAGCTGTAGCCCTCTCTGAAGGTGCATCCAGGCAGGTAGCACTTTCAAAAAGAATCTTGAGGCAGAACGATACTCTCAAATTTTCAAGTTTTCAGAAGATATTAAGCTATTCCTAAGTACTGAAATGCCAAACCATTACAGACAAACTGGAAACTTCAGAATTCAATGTGACCAGACAGAAATGGGACAGATGAACTTTGAATGAAAGCAAGTGCCGTAAAGCATTCAGAGAAAACACTTCATCATACTTATAACACCAAAGGTTCTGAGCTGTCAGCTAACCTCAAAATGGAAATCACTCAAGTTATTAGCCCCATAAACCAATGCTCGCCAACAAATAACAAATAAGAGAAATACTGAATAATAATGATATACTTACTTGAGCAGTACGTGCCAGGTGCTAAGCTGTGTATCTTATGTTCACTACTTTATATAAAACTGCTAGTAACCTCTTGCTCCTTTCATCTTAGGGGCTAAGGAAAATGTCAAGGTCACACTGACGTCAGCAATCCCAGCCCAAGGCAGCCTGCTGTCAAAGCTCGGACATTTATCTACTAGGTTACACTGCCCTGCATGGAGCGTCTTCTATTCTGGAACAAATCAGCTTTGGGTTTTTCCTGAAATAGTGTCAGAATTATGATAAGAGTTCAAGGGAGACGTGCCAGAATAAGAATAAATCTAGGGCAGGGCTACTAAAATTACCGAGGCTGTGGTATCTGAAGGTAGGCTTTTAAAAAATATTATGTGTTCAACATACAATCTGCAGAGAAAATATGAGTGGCTCATGAAATCCTGAAAGTGTAGAACTACAGACTACCTGCCTACCTTCAAAGGAGGACCTATGAGAGGGAATGCTCTTTACCAAATGAGGAAAAACACTCAGAAATTTGCTATTTTTAGCTGAAGATAGAGTATAAAGAATAACAATGCCTTTGCCTCAGTATTCTGCCTTTGCCTCTACCATTTCTCAGTTTGTCTAAGACTCCTCAATGGCCGCCAAAGTATATCCGAGACCTTACTTAGCCCCATCATCTGGTAACAAATACTTTGACTTCTCAAAACAGTATCCATATATTCAGCCTCTCCTGAGACCCTCCTTTTTTATTTGGAATTTCCTACCTCCAGGGTATATTCTTCAGGTATTTCATTGCTTTCTCAAGCCACATACCTCTTCTTGATGTCCCTCAGTCCATAGAATGGGGATGTGATGTGCTTCCTTATTTCTAAAATTAGCAGTTGCCTTTCTTGCTGCTCTTTTTGTTCCCCCTAAAGACCCCGTTGAGGGACAATCCTATTCCCCCAAACAAAACCCTTGTTTCATACTTAACACCAGTGTCTGGGTTCTGCTGCCTCTGAACAATTGCTCCCCCCGCCCTGCCCTGCCCTGCCCCACCCCATACACACCTGTCCCCTGGAAAGTAACAGCACCTGGAATTCCCCAATGCTATACTCAGTTTCTTTGATTGCAAATCATGTCTCACAATGATCTCAAACAGCCAATTCTACATGATGCTGCTTACACTTCTAAGCTTATGTGCTGAAAGCTATTACTTAAGTAAAAGGAAATAAAACTAGGTGGACAGGCATTTGGCCAGAGAAAATTTACCAGGGTAGGAGACTGTGTACCCTACAGGAATCGTTCCATTTTAGAGTTTAAACAAACTTTATTGTAACCTGGGTAAGCTTTAAGGAGATCTGGTCCAATGAGCAGAGGTGGAGAGAGTAATAGTTTGGGGTCTCAGGAGCATGTCTGGGCCATAGAATAATGGAGCTTGCCTTAACAGATTTTGGAAATATCAGAAATAGATTTAGCCTCAGGATAAAGGAGGTAGGCCAGGGGTTCAGATATGCAGCCACCTAAGGAATGATTCAGGGTGGCTTATAGTCCCAGTAAGCTGCGATGTGAGCCAGGAATCTAGAGTAAGACAAGGAAGTATGTGGCAACAGGTCAGGGTGTACAATTCTTGAGAGATTATTTTTATATCACTGATGATTTTTACATTCTTGTTTGGTTTTATAAACTGGAAAAGGAGTAGTGTGTATGGGAGTCAGTGTGATTTAAAGGGCCAGCAGATGGACAGGGAGCAGCCATAAATAATATATAACACCCGGTTATATATTATGTATAATATGTAAAGGCAGGAAGAGGCTAGATTGGACAGAAAGGACAGATTTGCCACTGATAGTCTGATTTTGCCTACCCGGTTATATCACCAGAGTTACTAGTTTTTCTCATTTCTATCTGATCACCTTGGGTGGATGTTGTGCCAAGCCATGACTCACCCCACAGCACTTTCTTAATCTACCTAGGTTGGAACATCATGCTCATACTGAAGGATGGAGACAGACATTCAAAATGAAACTACAGTCAATATAACTATCTCAGTTTATTAAGGTAAGTAGGGCTATCAGAGGAGAACCCCTAAATTGTCACGGTCCTGTGAAGTGTCCATTGCTGCGCCCATTGGAGACAGAAGAATACTCTTGAGTGGGCCCTGGCTATAAAGGAACGTGGGATTCCTTTGGGTTCTATGCAATATCCATACTCACTATGCAAAATCCAAGAAGCTGGTGACCCTTAAAGGTATTTACACTGCTCCTGTGGGAAACTGCTCTTATTGGACCACACAGAATGTCCTGGGTCTGACTGCATTACAGCCTTTGGACCTGCTTTCCAGAGCTCCTCTCCTTCCCTCATAAAGGATCTCTCACCTTCTCTCTAAGCCTTAGCTCAGGCTCACCACCTGGAGGCCTTCAACAGCTAGTGCTCAGGTGCGGCTGTGTATTCATCACGCCTGTTTGGTCAGGACAGCCTGAAAAATGTTGAATTTCAGGCAACAAAACAAAACAAAAACTGGTTGAATGAACTGGTCAATTGTTCCTATAAGAAATCTATACAGTATTTTCATAGGAAGAAAAAACATATTAAACGTAGTGCAATTTTTATTCTTACTGCTATACAATCCAGTTACTGGTTGCATGTAAACCTTGCCATTTCGTGCCAGGGACGTTATTTCTATCGCAGTTACTGTGTAAAGAGTTGTAGTGGTGCGTGTGTTGACCAACATACCATCCACAAGATTGTGCTTCCTAAAGGAAGGGATTCTATCCGATCTATGTCTTTAAATTTCCAATATCCAGGATAAAGTTTGGGCCAGAATAGACACACCTGGCTGCTTTCTCTATTGAAATAAGCTGTAAAACAACCAGTTCTCTATGCTCTCTCTGAGCTCCAAATATCTCACTTGGGAACTGCAGAGAGCTGCATGGATGTATGGTCCTTTCCTAGACAGAGTGTCATGACATACAAAAGAAAGGCCCTGTGTTGCTGAAGCTTACATCCTAATGTTGAAGGTTAAGAGCTAAATGGATATTCATTTAGTCTACATCACTGTCAAAGTAATACACTGATTTTGGGGGGATAATAAAATATTTTAATTTAGAGCCCTGAAATCACCTAAAAAAACAACAACTCTGATTCCATAAATAAGAATCAAAAGCAGACAGTATACACACGGAGGTGAAGCACTACATCAGAACATGAGTAGCTAAAATCTGGATGGAAGCGCCTGGTGGACAAGATAGATTCTGCGCTGTGAGAGAGAGGAGTTGCGGTTTCCTGCCCCTGGAAGCTGCCTTGCTGCAGTATTCAGGAATGATCTGTTTTTGAAAGACACATCTCTAGAAACATGACAAGCTCCCCCCACCCCCACCACCACAGGTGGCCAGTGAGTGAGCTTCACTCATTCCCATTCAGAAATTTCAGAAATGCCCCACGAAGGTTGGGTTTTGCTCCGCGAGTGACACAATTCCATCTTTGTGAACCGTGGCATTTCATAAAGATGGGGTGGGTTTTCAACACTATGTGAACTGTCCTTTGGGACTCTCAACATTCTTGGTTCCTCTTATCTTGTAAACCCAGAGGGTAAGCACTAGGTCACACCCTATAAAATAATATGCATAATTCATTCAAGTGAGGAAAGGGACGTTAGCAGAAACAGTGGGGACTATTCATTCTCTAGTGCTTGGAGTCCCCTCCCCTTAGCTGAAGTAACAGGGGGTGAGGGACCTGCGGCGTTATATCAATCTATTATGGAAGCAGATAAATGAATACTATGCTCCAGACTTTCCATGGCAGTTACTTTAGTAACACCTGTATAAATACACGTTTTAGCTATTTTAATCACTTTCCTATCCAATGCTGTTTGAATTAACGAAGACTATATCCAATAAAGTGGATTGCGCTCAGGAAGCTCCAATTATTGTGGTTTCAGAAACAAATCACAAACCGCTACTGTTTTTGCAGTTTTTCCCCGTTAATTTTTGTGAAATATCTCTATGCTAGTTCTTTTTAAAATTAAAGATGCTTTACATTTTCTAATCCCTTTGTAAGCATGAATTGCTTTAAGCTCCTCTGCCCAATGAGACTGGTTTCCACCAAAGAGAAAAGATCTTCAAAGCAGTTAACTTTAGCAAGAGACAGTGCATATTAAACTAAGCTCTGAACTCCTAGTGTTTCTGCCCACGAGCCTTGGGCGCTGTGATGACCGTGTTTACGTTTAAAAGGACAGGAATGGGGAAGAAACGGAGCGGCTTTCAAGTGCCGTGGCCTGCTCTGCCCTCTGGCAGAGCAGAACGGATCCTGTAAGACCTTGGGCGGCGGAGAGACAGCCGTGTGTCCTGTAGTCACCCCGGACCCGAGGCGGTCGCCGGCCCTTCCGCGAGCGAACGCAAACAGTGGCATCAGAAATCATCGCGGGCGGCCGCCGCCGCGGAGCTCGCGGAGAGCCGGGGGAGGGCTCCGGCGGGACCGGCTGGAGGCCGGCGGCCAGCGGCCGCTGGGCGCAGTCCGCGCTGCTGGGCGCCCGGCAGACCCGGGCAGGCTCGGCGAAGGCGGCGCGGAGGAAGGCGCCCGGGCGGCGCGGCCGGCTTTGACGTCGCCCGGCTGCGGCGGGCAGCTCGCGCTCTCAGCACGTCGCGCGCAACGTGACCGCACACAGCCTCCCCTCCGGCGCCCGGCCGCCCGTGCTCGGCTTCCTCCTTTTCCTCCTCCTCCTCCTCCTCGCCTCCGCTGCGCGCACCCCCGCGCACACCCCGGGATTCCGGCCCTGGGAGCTGTGCCGCCGCTGCGGCCGGAGCGGAGGCCACGCCGCCGGGTGTCTTCCTCCCGCGGCCGCTCCCGCGTTCGCCTCTGGACGCCGGCACTGCGTTAGCCCAGGCGGGGAACCCCTTCTGCGGCTCCCTTCTCTGAACTCCCGCGGGTCCCAACCGCCCCCACCCCTCCACCTGGCGGGGGCGGCGCGGGAGCGAAGAGGACGCGCGCGGTGCCGGTGAGCACGCGTGGACTTGCGTGTGGATCGGGTCTCTGCTTCAGCCTTTGGCGAGTGCTGGTGCCTGGACTCTGCCTTCGGCTCCCGGCATTGGTGCGGCCGGCCCGAGGCCCCTCTTCGCTGGCGGGGCGCTGAAGGCTGTTTCGGAGAGCGGTGGTGGTGGCAGTGGCGGCGGCGGCTGAGTCTGGTGCCCGGGAGAGCTCCAGGCGCACGCTCCGCTCCCTGTCGGTTCCCGTCCTCCTTCCCTCCTCCTCCTCTCCCCTCCTTCCCACCCCGTCCCCCTAGTCCCACTCCCCCTCTTCCTCCTCTTCCTCGTCTTTCCTCCTCTCCCTGCTCCGCGATGCGAGCCTGTATCGTGTAACAGGATTGGCGTTGCAATGGCAACTGATGGAATGGGGGAAGGCAAGACAGCAGGGCTGGGGGCTCCGGACTGCGGGCGGGCGGGCCCCTGCCGCTGCCTGATGGTCCTCCGGGGACCTTCGCGAGTTACTTTGTAAAGGCGAACCCAGGCGAGGAAGCCCCTGCTCGGTACCCCGAGTCAGAGGCCACTTCCTGCTCTTTGGCTGTCCGCGCCAGGCTCGCACCGCTCGGCACCCCCGGCCCCTTGCCCGCGCCCGCCCAGCGCGCCGCCGCCGCCGCCGCTGCGGAGATCGAGCCCGCTCCCTGGAAGAGCGCTTCGCATCAAGGCTCCCTTCCCTCCGCGCTCTCCCTTCCCCTCGCGACCCCGCTCCATCCCGGCGTCTGCGATTTTTCCAGCGCTCAGTGTGAGCGAGGCGTGCCTGCGAGTGTGTGTCAGGTTATTGTGTTGTGGGAGAGTGTGTGTGTCTGTGTGTGCGTGCATGAGTGTGGGGTGTGTGGGGCTCCTGCGCTCCGCTCACGGCCGCCGCCGGGGAAGGACGGACGGACGGCGCTTCCCTGGGCGAGCGGTTCCTGGGCACCTCGGCGCGGCCCGGGCGCGAGTGGAGCGCACTCGCCTGGCCGCCGGCCTCCGGAAGGTCCCGCTGCTTCCCCCCTGGGCTGGATATGTTCATGTTCACGTGAAGATGGATTTAGTGTACGGTCTCGTTTGGCTGCTGACAGTCCTCCTGGAGGGAATCTCTGGCCAAGGAGTGTACGGTGAGTGGAATCGCGACGCTATCGTGACCTTGTGATTCTTAGGCAAGATAGGTAGGCTGGTGAGCGAAAATGCACGACTCGCGCCGTTCCGGGCCCCTCCCGGCGTGGCATTTGATTTACACTTCATCACGTTATTGGGAGCTGTAAGGAGGCACCGAGAGCGCTGCGGGTTGGGCTGCAAGCCGCTTCCACGGCACCTCGGCTCTCGCTCGGAGTTGGGTCTAGCCGGCAGCATCGCACTCCCGCGAACCCGTGGCTTTGCACTTGATTTATCCCTGCTGGGGGCCCGAGCTCTAGCAGTCTTTGATTTAATAATGATTTGGCTCCTCCTGTGCCGTCGTGTCTGTGCCGCGGTTTCTCCCGAAGGGAGGCTTCGAATGTGACCCCAGTGAACTCCCCATCCCTCTCTGGCTCCCGTCTCCCCACGTTTTCTTTTTTTTGTGTGTGAATTGCCTGTATGACTTGATTTTCCGGCTCAGGAAGTGGGGTGACAGTTGAGTTGCATTCTGCACCAACCATTGATTGCCATGAGCACTGACTTGGGGAGGTGAAAATAGCAGGCAACATTCTCCGTGCCAGACACAATTAAGGAACATGTTTGTGTGAATGGATGAGCAAATGCATGAATGAACGGATGGTCCAGTCCGCGCGGCGCGGCTCGGGGCAGGACACCAGCTCACTGCAACTGGAACACATTCTCAGTTCTCTGAAAAACCCATGCCTGGGCTGGTAAGGACCAGGAGAAGGGCGAGCTTGTTAACTGGGAGTGTTTTTAAGTCCTTAAGAGCAAATCCAGGTTCCTTTGCCTGTCAGCAGTTGGCACCCTTGGCTTTGGGGACGGAAAGATACACTCATGCACAGCCCCAGGCACTGGCTGAAGTGCACCTTCTCCTGGGACAAGCAGGCGGTGCCACAAAGGAAAAATAACTTTTGTGGTCTCGAGATATGGTAAGGAGGTTGGGAGAACAGCCTTTGAGGGGACAGCAGGCCAAAACTCTCCCACAAGGCTAATATCCAGAGAATGTGGGCTAGAAATCCAGCTCACTGCCCACTGCCCCACTCGGGGATTTGGATTCTAGCACTGCAGTGCTAGGTCAATGGCTGCCCCCTCCCCCCGGGGAAAGGGCGTTTTTGTGGAAATATGGGATCTTTTCCTGCAGACCCTAGCTAGACTTGATTGCGGACTGGGGAGTGGGATGGGTAGAAGGGGACCTCGAGTCCTCAAACTCTCTGAGATCGCAGAGTGCTCAGTGGGTCGACGTTTGGGAAGAAAATAGGGAAGATCCGACCTTTACTACCTTCACAATGTTCTGCCCAGGGCTGAGAAGTGCTGGGTAGTGACCCGGAAAGCCCCCGCCCCCGCAGTACCGATCCCTGGCCTCCCGTGCACTCCGTCTGCCACTCCCCTTTTGCGTCTTTCTAGTTCCCTCCTTGTCTTCTACCAAGAAACCTTGGCTTTCTACCACCTCTGAGCATCTTCACTTCTGCCTTCTTCCCACTTCCTCCTTCCCAAATGGGAGAGAGCTTGCTTGATGGTGGTGGTGGTGGTGGTGGTGTGTGTGTGTGTGTATGAGGGAGATGCTGAGACTCCAGGCAGATCTTACTTTACTTCTAGGCTGACAGTTGGAGGTGGGTCCTCAAGGAGTGCAGGAATTCCTGTAGTGCTCTTTCGCGTTCTGAGCAGCCCAGAGTGGCCATGATTCCAGGGATAGAGGAATGCTAGGGTTTCAGCCTTCTGGGGGAGCTGCTCCTTGGTATGGGAGAGTCTGAATTCCTTTTATCCCGTGTCCAAGTCTTTATTTCTCTCCCATTGGTTCACATGATCCCAGCAAAAGGAGTTTTTATTTTTTAATTGTGTGTATGCATGTGCCTGTGTAAGGAAGACTGAGGAGTGAGAAAGATTGCCTGGAACTGTCTGGACTAGAAAGACATGGTTCCAGTTTTCTGTCACTCTTTGTAATTCAGATGATTTGTCCTGACAAGTCTCATGTTGAGTAGCCGAAAAGGGTGAGATCTAGGAACGGAGATGAGTAGAAAACAATCGCATTGGAATAATCCTGTGCCCATGTTGGTTAACAACAAAGAAGCAGGCAGCTCTGCTGCTGAACCATCATGGTGATGAAGATGGTGGTTTTCAAAAAAATTTTAATATTAATGTTGCTTTTAGTCACTTAGCTAATAATAGAATTGGCTTTGTGTGAAAATTAATCAGCATCCCTGGTTGTTATAAATGTCAGCTATTAGGTGGGTGAAAAATATATTTATATACTACTTTTCAACTATGTCTTACATACCACAGAAGTTAGGTTCTCAAAGTGGAAACCCTGAGTCTTCAGCATCAGCCTCACCTGGGAACTTACTAGAAATGAATATTCTCTGTGTCCCAGACTTTCTAACCCAGAAATGCGGAGTGCGTGACCCTGTGATCTGTGTGTGCTACCTCAGGTCATGATTCTGATGTGTGCTAAACTCTGAGAACCACTAGTGTATATTTCAAAGTTCATTGCTCTGACTTTATAAATCATGACTTTTCTTAACCTCAAGTAGTTTTATTTTTATGTGTGGAAGGATGGATGGGGAAGAGAACAGTTTATTTTTATTTAGTTATAAAACATTGGTCAGTTGTAAATGACATAGACATAAGAGTTAGTGTAAGATTGGAAAGGGTGTTTTGAACATTTTAGATGAAGAGAATTAAAAATGATATTTTTAAAAAAGCATGGCAATTATAAACAGAGACTTCAAAGACCTAGATGGGAACTTTGCTAGCATTTAAGTCTATATCCAGTATCCCTGTATTTGCCTGTACTTCCAGATGTAAAACCATTCATAATACACAAGCATCGTACTGTTTCTTAATGCTATTTTCTAGTAGCTGGGTTCAAGAGGAAATCAAAATTGTGTTATGGGTAATTCAGGCAGATCACATTGCAGCCTGATATTATATATTATATGTATGATTTACACATATATCACTAGGACCTTTCTTTTTTGAAATAACTAGTCAGTCCTTTACTCTTCCACATCTTGGCTGGAAAACTGATCATGAAATTCAGATTTTTTAAAGTAACTGAGAATATATGTTTTAATATACAGATTATGTTGTGTTGAGTTCCTATAGTCTTCTTCCCGTTGTGCTCAATCAGCTTGGCACCCATGTGCGCTGCTTAAGTGTAAGTTTCTGCTATAGACATAAGATCTTATTGTCATTTATTTTGGGATATTGCCTAGCAAACTAACTGCATAATTGCTGAGATTTGTGTGTGTGTGGCAGCTGAGTAAGGGAGATTATCCTTTAATTTATACCTGCCTGCCTACCCTCCGTTAATAATTCTGATATCAGTAAAATGTTTTAAAAAATGATATTTTCTTATTTATTCCTTACATATTCCATATCAGAGATGGTATTACTATAATAAAAATTATTTGAAAGCATTTATGAAAAAGACTGCAAAAAATTCTTTATAGTAGAGCAGCATCAAAAAATGAAAAATGTGGACCTCCTTAGAAAACTATGTCAACTATTTTGATGGAAAACATCTATTTGGTGATATCTATATTTGCATAGTTGTAAAAATCAATTTTCATAAGTTACTGAATTTTAAAATGTTATTTGGATTCATTTTTTTTCCTCAGAATACTCTTGGGATTTTAAAATTTTGTTTTAATTTATTATCACTCAATTAAACATCACTGGAAAGCAAACATCATCTGGTATTCATTTTTGGCATTAGGAGTTCCCTTGCACCCCCATCGCGTTGGCTTAAGGGTAACTCATTGAACAGGGCGTCAAGGATGATAGTGTAAATTCCAGATAATGTGTCTGCTCATGGCTGTGCCTACAGTTGAGTGATCCAAAGCATTTTCCTGATTTGGGGGTGTTTTCTTTGCAAGTCATTCTGTGGTAGTAAGCTGTTTAACTGTCTTTTCTAGAGATGCTGTTGATAATGGCAATGTTGAGAATCACATCTCCTGTAAACTTCTCCGTTGTCTTGCTAAGAGAGAAAAAATTGCTTTGTTGCCACACACTGTATTTTTACATCAGGCCCATCATAACCTTAATTTCCAGTGAGACTAATAAAACATTATAATGGTATTAACATGGGACAAATCCCCACTGCAAAAGAAAAAAACAAAATAAATTCATGTCTGAATAGTTTTTAACGGGAACCAAACCAACCAATGATGTGGTGTCTTGAAATAGTTAATGTACTATCTCTAAATAGCTTCCAAGATGTACTAGAAGCAACAAATAGAATAAGTTTATTAAACATATGTGTATGATGAATTAACAAGCTATATTCACTCAATTCAAATTATATCAATTAATCTCATACAATTGACACCCAGGCAGTAGCTGGTTAGAAAAGGCTCAGAGGAATTGAGAATCAGGGGATTAAGAGAGACAGGAGGGATGGATCTAGAAGATATTTCCAACTCTCAGTGGGTTGAATCTGGATGGACAGATTGACCCAAAAGGATAAGGATGCTTTGGAAGGTCAGTTGACCATTACACTTAGTCTTGGGATGTTTCCGTCCTCAAAGCAAAGGTATCCTAAATGCACTGAGTTAGGGTTTTTGCCCAGTTTGAGTTGGCAGAGACCCTGTAGTCAGTTCATGCTTTCGACTGAACATATCTTTAGGGTGTCGGCCTGTGGAAGGAGAGGAGATGACTTTAAAGATGTTGCTGAAAAGTATCAATTTGAAACTTTATCAGATACAATCAGTTCTACCTGTGTCTCTTCACACTCCTCACCCAACTGTTCCTGCATGTGTACACACACACACACACACTCACTCTCTCTCTCTCTCTCTCTCTCTCTCTCTCTCTTTCTCTCTCTCTCTCTCTTACATCATCACCATCACAAGGAAAAGTGGGCAGTCCTTTGTATTTTGGGATTCTTTTTGTCCATTCAAAGTTGTTCTTGCTGGTCATGTAACAGAATTCTCATGCCTCGTGGGAAGATTATTTTAGACAGTATTACAGCTCAGGACCTGTATGTCCTTGGGAAACCCTCTAAATGGATTATTAGGTATTTTAGATTGAGCAGATTGAACCGTAAGTCTAAGGAATCATTTCTAAAGAATAAGTTAGAGTGCCAGGGTTCAGATAATAAGAAATTCAGGGGAATGATGTCTCAAAAGAAATCCAAGCAAGCATTTTCATGATCTTGATTTCTTGGCTTAATTTTTATGCCTCTGGTTATGACTCTTACTGATATTGTAAAATTATTTTAGTTTTTGTTTCATAAGGTACATCACCTTAAGCCTCTTGGGGAAGCAGGGTATGAGCAAGCTTTTCTGAAAAAAAAACACAGTCTGTGTTCATTTAAATTTAGTATTTTATTGTGATTGGGATAGGGCTCATGGGGGTGTGAGTAAGCATGAACGTTCTGGGGTCGTTTTGTGTGTTATCAAGACGGTGTTGGGAACTGTGGCCTTGGGTTGCTTTCCAGGTGCAGAGGTGATTCATCACTCACATTCTCTGGCCTGGGCTTTATGCTCTGGGAAGAGTCTTCAAAGAGCTGGGCTGTGAAGGCCTGTGACCCTCAGCCAGGTATACCTCCTGGTCCTGGAGCTGAGCTCTGGGGCTGGTGCTCTTTGGCAGCTGCAGTAAACTCAGGGAATGTGCTGTCAGGTCCGAGTTAAAGTGAGGAAGATCTCAGTCCCCTTTTTGGCTACTTTAGAAGGACAAGTGAAGTATTATATTTAATGCACTTCAAGTATGAATAAGTGAACATTTTTAGGTTCATTGTAATTGCTATTAAGGGAAAAGTCCCACAATGTGAAATTTTATTTCTTTGCTTCAGTAACTGTCAAAGTAAATCTGTTACTTCGAACAGACTGAATAAATGATTGCATTCATAGGAAACGGTATCCTATTTTTATTTTCAAATCCAATTAATAAACTTTTGGCCCTTTAAAGATCATAAAGTTGTGAGAAGAGAATTTAAAATGTCATTAAGTCATCCCAGTAATTTAAGACACAAAGCTGTATATTACGCCAGTCAGATGGTGATCCTATGATGTTTGTGAGATTTCTTTACAGAAAGAAATTTCATGACTCTTTTTCCCAGAATCCAGGCACTTTGATTGGATGGATATTTTTTTGTCAACTTACTAATTCCCGCATGTGCCATTATTGGGGCATGCGCTGTTAGACCAGTACAGTTTGGTTTTCTTCTTAACTCTCCTACCCTGTCCTGACCCCAGTGAGGCTCTTTGGTTTCTTCCTACTCTTCCAAGATACTGTGACACTTTTAATCTTGGTTTTTAAAACACTTTATTTTATTCCCTGTTGATGTCATTGGATAAATACAGTAAGAAAGATGATTTCCAGATCATAATCCAAATCATACATTTCTCAGGAATTTACAATCACAGAAGATGATTTCAAATATTAGGAATATACATTTTTGGCTGTTATACATTTTCTATAAATTTAGTAGTTGAAGACATTTCGGTAGGAGGAAAGGTATCAGACATGATGGTGTAACTTCTTTTTGTTTTTTAGTGTGCTACCTGTACAACTTTGCATGAAATAGGAGCCATCAGTTTCTTGCTGTTCCCAGTCAGAACTCTACTAAGGACTGTTTTGTGGTTGACAGATGGGGTCAAGTATGTGACATGTCACCATATCTGCAAGCAGCATATTTCATGTCTTTGTTACAGTGAGAATGCAAGGGATGAAAATAATTGAGCGATTCTGTGGAGAGGGAGCCATGCCTGTCTAGAAGAGGAAGGGCGGGTTCCTAGCTGGGCCTCCCAGAGCCCTGAAGGGCAGCCCAAAAGGCAGCTGCAACCTCATGGAGGCGCGTTAGAAATAAGACACGTGCATGAAAAGGTTGCCAGAGAAACGCATCTTTCCTTTAAGTCATGGCAAAACTGCAAAATAATTTTTTCTGAGATAATTAGAACTTTTCTCATGTGCAGCAAACCGAGGAAGAAAAAAAAAAATGCTGTTTGCTGAAAGACATCTTCAAGGAGATTTTCCTGGTCTCCTGAAAAGGAAAGATGAGGGGGGTACAGGGGCTCTCACATAGAGCCTGTAGTCCCTGGGGGCAGGTGGTCCTTCCTGCCCGGTAATCGTGTGGCTCAGGTACAGTCGGCAGGGGCCACAGATGAAGCACCGGGGCCGGCGCTCTGATACATCTGAGTGCAGCTGTAAATCGGGTCCCGGCTTTAGCTCAGTAGACTTCCCACTGAAGAAGAGGAAGCTCTTGTGACAACTGAAAAGGCTAGAAAAAAAGTTGTAAAAGGTATGCTACTTTTAGGACATCTGACCAGTGGGAATTCCACACAGATTCTGGGCAGAGTTAGGTGACATTTCGGCCGCTTTACTCGACATACTAATGTATAACTGCTGTGGATCACACATGTGGTAGCTGGGTAGGGAGGCTGTGTGAACTCAGAGCGTTACAAGTCGAAGAGATAAAGCCAGACGTAAAACAAGGCTCTGAAAAAATATACAAGTGTCTGTGCCTAGACAAAAGAGAGCAGTTCTGCTTTGTGTCCTGGCTGGAGGAAACTTGCCAAAACTGGCACATCATGGGTTGAGCCTTGAGAGAGAGTCGGCATAATGTAGGTAGAGGAGGAAAGGGCGTTGCTGCTGAACGGGTCCCAGCCATAGGAATGAACGGTGGCAGAGAAAGAAAAATAACACTGGAATTTGTGTTTAACTGTCTTAGCAATTTCTCCAAGGTTTACCCTGACTACAAAGATGTGCGTGTATCTGTCCTTTAACCTATGCCAACCCCCCAAAAGTCTGTAAGTCTGAAAAATAAATTTCATTGTGCGAAGCTCTGGAACTTGCCCAGATATTTATGTCCACAAAATCTCTGGCTTTGTGTGTTTTCGGCTTCAAGCCAACTGACCTGCTCGGTAGGAGGAAGATAAGACCACTGTCTGTAAAGTCCCTATGCGATGCTGAGCCCTCCACAGTTCTTGGCAAACTTGGGAAGCTTTGAACCTACTTAGCAGCTGCTTTTGGGTTTAAAGTCAAATACTTTCAAAGACTTTTTTGGAAAAAAGAATAGGAAAGAGCTTCTTTATCAACTCCAGTGAAACAGTTACAAAAACCAGCTCTACACTGGGCAATAAGGCAAGTTTCAAGATATTTCAAGAAATGGAGCATGTTCTCTGACCACAGTGACCTGTCCAGTTCTCTAGTTCTCTGGTTCAGGTCTGTAAAGTAGAACTGAATATTTCATTGAATTTTTTATTGCTATTCTACTACAGTTGTCCCAATTTTCTCCCCTTTACCTTCCCCCGCCCAGCCCACCCCTTGCTCCCACAGTCAGTCCCCACCGTGTTGTCCATGTCCGTGGGTCATTCATCCATGTTCCTTGACTAGTCCCTTCCCCTTCCTCCCACCGCTATCCCTTTCTCCCCCCTACCCTGTGGTCACTTTCAGTCTGTTCCGTGTTTCCATGCCTCTCTGGTTCTATTTTGCTTGTTGGCTTATTTTTGTTCCTTAGGTTCCTCTGATAGGTGAGATCATATGCAGTGCTATTTTCAATAGCCAAGTGCTGGAAACAGCTTAAGTGCTCATCAGTAAATGAGTGGATTAACAAAAAAAACCTGTGGTACGTTTACACAATGGAATACTGCTCGGCCATAGACAAGAAGGGAACCCTACCTTTGAGAACAGCATGGATGGAACTGGAGAATATTATGTTAAATGAAATAAGCTCGTTGGTGAAAGTCAACGCCTTTTCAAAGTGCCTTCTGCTTAGAAGCAGGGGACTGTGGGTCTAGAATGATTTAAAACATCCTGTTGTCTTTTACAAATGTACAAGCAGTGAGATTGATGTGTTGCCTTTATGAAAAGAGAGGTATGCACTTTCACTGTTGTTTTTTATTCTTGTGCATGGCAGCATGATATGGCTGGAAACTGTCAGGCAGCTCGGGCTTCCTGCTTCTTCTGCTGCTGCTGTGCTGTGCTGTGCGGCCACAGGCAGAATGTTTACCTGTTTCTCTCAATATCCACATCTAATAAACTCTTAGGAAAGTGGGCTCGTCCGCAGAGGAATCGTAATGGAAGTCAAGAATAACAAAGTATACCTGGAGTAGAGGGAGAGTTCATTGCGAATTTCCTCTGTCTTCTTAAAAATGTTCTAGCATTTTTTAACACTTTTTAGCATTGCAGATGCTCCAGCAATTGGACATCGTAATAGGATTGTCACTAGGTCTTAGTACAAAGTGACGGGCTGGGAAGGAAAAGAGGGCAAGTCATTTTGTTTTTCTGGAAACCATATACCAGTGTGTCAGTCTAGCAGAAAATAACTGCAGTGGTGCCTTTTTAAACAGCATATGTAATATTAATATGTACATGAGGATGCTATTTGATACTGAATCTTGTACGCACAAATAGCTGTTATGTTCCTCAGGCCAGCCCCCTCTCAATCCATGTGACTCTGGAGTTTCTCCATTTGCTCCTTAGTGGGGGGGGGGCACGGTGGTGAGGGCCTGGAATCCCCCTCATTGAAGAGCTCCAAAGAATATTAGTGCAACCTAAGCTGCATGGTCATTGCTGTGTTTACCTGTGTGTGTTCGAATACGTGTGTAAATCTTGTTTTTGGGCCAAGAAGCAAGAGTAGCCTCGAAACCCTGTCATTTTGAGACTCAGTGAAAAATAGACCCATATAAAAATAATCCATCCAAATGGAATAAATTAAATTATATCCGTAAACTTCATTATACAATATTGACTTTGCTAAGCAGGTCTCATTACGCATGTACACACAGTAGACGGGGAGAGGTGTTAACTGACACTTTGGACGTTTCCAGGGTTACTTCAGTATCTTAGAGTTGGTGAAGTTGTCATCAAGGTTCTGATTTTAAAAAATAAGTTATTCTGGTTCTGAATCAAAGCTTTTCATGGCTCATTCTATTTGTTACTGTAATTCTCCCCATGTTCTTTTATTCACTTACATTTTTTGTTCGGTCTGTGTTTGCACACTGGACCACCTGTACCCTCTCCTTGTACAGAGCTGTGATATTCTAAAGTTTTCGATCTTAGTCCAAAATGAATCAAAGTTCAGTCTTTGGCTAATTTTGTCCTTACTTTGTCACACATAGATTTATCTAAGTATAATTGCCTAAGGAGGCACAAAGCTCTTCCATTACGACCATTTCCTGTAATAGTATAAGTTCCATGATGCCATCATCACTGTGAGGGCTGGAGTTGAGAAGGTTCCCACCTTTTATTTTTTTCTTCAGGTTTGTGTTTGACTTCTATTCTGTACATACCATTGTGGTCAGAGAAGATGTTTGATATGATTTCAGTCTTTTTAAATTTATTGAGACTCGTTTTGCATCCTAACTGTGGTCTCTTCTAGAAAATGTTCCATGTGCACTTAAAAAGAATGTATATTCTGCTGCTTTGGGGTGAGATGCTCTGAAACATCAATTAAATCCCTCTGGTCTAATGTGTATTTAAGACCGCTGTTTCCTTGTTGATATTTTTCGTCTGGAAGATCTATCTGTTGGTGTCAATGGGGTGTGAAAGTCCCCTACTATGACTGTGTTTACTGTCAACCTCTCCTGTTATGTTCGCCAAGATTTGCTTTACATATTTAGGTGCGCCCAACATTTTTCTATTCTTTTAGTTAAGACAAGAATAACTCCCAGCAGGCTAAGCCTGAAAGAATCCACCTTTTTACTTGGAAGCTACTTATTCTCTGATTGTTTTCTGTGTTTCACCATCAAACATCCCTCCAACTGCAGCTGCTGGGGTTGAAAGTGTACTTCTTCCTTCTCACTGTAATTCGTGATTTTACTGTTGGACTCTTATGTGATTGGGTAATATTTCAAAAACCATTTATTTATTTTGTAAAATATTTTATATTTACTTTTAGAGAGAGGGGAAGGGTGAGTGAAAGGGAGAGAAACATCAGTGTTTTCTCTCTGTGTGTGGTTGCTTTTTGTGTACCCCCTACTGGGGACCTGGCCCACACCCTAGGCATGTGCCCTGACTGGGAATCGAACCTGTGACTCTTTGGTTCACAGGCCAGCACTCAGTCCCCTGAGCCATACCAGCCAGGTCTCAAAAACCATTTAAATTGTTTATCTTTTATTACCATTGGTAATTTGCTTATTAATCCCTTAACTCTCTAAGCTTACTTATACAAAAACCAGTTTCAGAGAACGATTAAAAAAAGTATATATATATACATACATACACATACAGGTAATATATACATACATACACATACATATACATGCATAACATTTATTTGTATAGAGTAGATGTGTATATATACTTATTCATATATATTACCTACTTATATATATACACATTTTCCTATCTATTAACCATGTAAGTGCGTGTATGTGTATGTTTGTGCATATATATCCGCAGAGTGGATCTCATGGGTGGTCGCTGAACGGGTTGAGCTGAGGGTA
This sequence comes from Macrotus californicus, assembly GCA_007922815.1. NCBI lineage: Eukaryota > Metazoa > Chordata > Mammalia > Chiroptera > Phyllostomidae > Macrotus > Macrotus californicus. The sequence goes on along the minus strand of VMDR010012488.1, from coordinate 7,022 downwards.
CGACGAAGGAGGGATGCCCCCCACTCCTTGCAAAGCAACTAAGTGCTGACAGCAGGGCATGCGCTCTCTCACCTAACATTCATTTGGTTTTCAAACATCTTTTCTGATTCCTTCATGTTTGAATTGTTCACCAGTCCACGTTACCTTCATAAACTCACGTTACTTCTCTCCTCTACTTTTTTTTGGTTGACAGATGAGAAGTTTTTTTTTTGCTGCATAATAGCAGTGCATGGGCGGTTTGTGTTAGCCACGCCCCAGGGACGGGCACACTGCAAGCCCAGCATTGCCTGGGCGCTCCGAAGAGCATCCCCCCTGCTCTGCTAGACAGGTCTTTCCTCCTTTTTAAAAGTGAGCTTTGGGAGCATCAAAAATACCAGCGTTGAAGTGTGGGTAATCAAATACATCCACACATCAAATTTAAGTAACTTGGATCATCTGCCTGTTTTTTATTACTGAAAATAACATAGGGTATAGTAATTTTTCATAAAATAACTGCCCATTTATGAGATGCTTACTCTGTGTCACACATTGTATTAGGAGTTTTAGATACATTATGCCACAGTGTCATCTCTGAATGAGGTAGATGAGAACTCTGTAACTCGTAATGTTTGCATAACTACCGTATAACGACTGGTGGCTGAATTTGGAATCAAATGTGACATGTATGTAAAAATCAATATTTGTATATATTCTTACATGTGTTTTTAATTACATTCATATATATATGTGTTTGCACTTCAGGTGATTAAAACCAATGAAAACATGCAAGTTAGCTGGCTTGTTTTGTGCCATGCCCGAAATGTCTCTCAAGCAGTGGATATTTGGAATGCAAATTGGGTGATACATTTTAGCTTTTTGCCGGAGAAACATGTACAGGTAACTAATGTCAGCACTTTATATCACACGATTTTCTTTCTTGGAAAAGAAAGGTATGATTTATAATTTTTTTTTCATTGAAATGCTCATACTGAGGGCTCTCTCCAGTATAATTTATTTTTGGACTGAGAGGGTATTTTAAGCTTCTTCATAATTAGTGACCTGTGACAGTGAAGACGTGGCTCTTTTGGAGGCTCTGCAGTGGTGGTTACCTCCCTCGACGTAAAATAGTAGGCATGTACTGTAAAAAATAACCACTGTGAAGTGCACTGCTTTATTTCCCCCCAGGCTGATTAGCAGTCCCTGGGCTGGGAAAGATTGATGGTTAAATGTCATATCTGGCCTGATTTTTGCCTTTCGTTCCCTCTGGGTATTGCTTGGGCATTTCACGCACAGAGTTAATTGAGGAGACTGTTGCATTGGGTTTCTTTTCTTGAAAATCTTGTGCTCAAGAGGATGGTTGATTGCAAGCTCTGCTCTTAGCTGCCAGTGAGTTCCTCAAAGCTCAGAGCCTACAAATTAGTGCTAAGTTTAGTGATTTGTTTTAAGCTTTTAGCTACAGCATTCGCTGCTATAAAAATCATTTTTCCTATGCTTTTTGAATGCAGTTATTGTGTTCTATAGTATAACCCTTTACCATTCTGGCTACTGTGTGATTGATACAGAAACTGCTTCGATAGGAAACCATTTCACGAGAGAACAGGAAAGGTATTATGTTCAGCTGTGATGCCCTGCATTTCTAAGCAGCTGATGTTTTCTCTAACTGATAACCACCCCCCAAATTTTCTGAGGCAATCAAGCCTTTTGAAATTTAACTCTTAATTCTGCCTGGCTGCAAGAGCAGTGCCCTGAAATTCATTAGACGGTCACATTTTAAAATTGGGATTGCATTAATTGTATAGTATAACGGTGCTGTTATCGCTGTATTTTAAAGTCAGAGTTTTTATTTTGAGAACATGGAGAAACATTGATTTTGTGAATTTTGCCCTAAACAGGGACTTCTTCGTACCTGAGCCAGATACTGGAGACTAGTGGGATATGACTTTTTGCACATTGAAAATTCTGGAAATGTTGTCAGGTGGAGTGGGCAATCATGTGTTTTGTAACCTAAGAGTCTGAAATTAAACCACAAGTCTCTGTAGAGGAGTAGAAGATGAGTCGAATCAGTGTTCCAAAGTGTTTTAATTAGGTGTTGTGTTTTCCTAGCTCACACACTGAGCGCTACATTTGGGAGTACTTACAGAATGTAGTACGCCCTGTCTTTGTTTTTCTCCACTTCCAATGTTTATATTTTATGATGCCTTAGATGCATGCTCTTATTTTGGAAGGTAGATAATAATTTAATAGTTGAGGAATAATATTATATAGATAAGACTTTAAGTTCATCTATATTGTTTATCATTTAATTGAACATTGTATAATATTAACAACAATAATTCAGTGGAATGTCCAAAAATGGTGTGATAGGTATCCTTAAACAAATAAAGGATGAAATATCTTATGAACCTGAAAATGTCATTTAAATATCTTTAACTGTTACAAAAAGTTAAAGTTTACATACTTTTAAAAATCGTTCTAAGATAGCTCTAAGGATATTTTCCGATGGCTTAAATATTGACTACTTCTTGATGTACATAGCTGCCATCCTCCTAAAGTCATTATGACATTACAGAGTTTTATTATTATTAACAAAAGACTCAGCATTTCTACAGGTAGGAACAGGGATGTCCAACCTTTTGGCATCTCTGGGTCACACTGGAAGAAGAGTTGCCTTGGGCCACACAATAAATTCATTGTGACATGTAATCATTAAGAAATCTCACAACAGTTTAAGTAAATTTACAATTTTGTGTTGGGCCACATTCATAGCCATCCTCAGCTACATGCAGCCCATGGGCCACAGGTTGGACACCCCTGTATAAGGCAAGTAGGCAAACACCAATAAAGCAAGCTTCCAACATACTACTCTGCTGTGCTTCGTGGAGTTGGATTCGAAGTTGCTCAGGGAGGAGCAGGTGAGTTAGCTTGGTTGTGGAGCTGGGCTAAAGATATGCAGAATCAGCTGGAATAGATTTACTGTTATCACAAGGAGGTACTTGGGTCAGGTCACTGGAATCAGTAGGCTGAATCAAGGCAGGATGATTTTTCTGCCTGTCATGGGCTGGCTTCAGGAGGCCGAGACTGAGAGGAAGATTTCCATGCAGGCAGCTTGCTAGGGAGTGCACTTGGAAATAGCGCCTGGATGGGAGGAGGGGGCCTGGGTTGAGCTGAGGGAGAAGTGTGGCAGTTCCAGACTGAGTGGACCGGGTACTGTGAAGCTGGGGTGGACCTTCAGAGATGTTCCAGGTAGAGGTCTGGTTAGCTCTATTTTCTAGAAAACCTAAAGGTAATGATGCAGTGTTTATACCCTGCCTTTCCCTCCCCCAGATAACCAGCAGTCTTGGTAAAACTTTGAAATCCCTCATTGTCAGGTACCGTATTTATACATTTGACCAACCATATATTTGTTCTTTTCAAGGGGGTTGCTATGGACTAAATTGTGTCCTCCAAATTCCTGTGGTGAAGCCCTGACCCCCAGTGTGACTATATTTGGAGATAAGGCCTTTAAGGAGGTACTTAAAGTTAAATGAGGCCATAAGGGTGGGACTCTAGGCCTTCAGGGCTGGTGTCCTTATAAGAAGAGACATCAGGAAAGCACGCGCAAAGGTGAGAACACCCGAAGAAGGTGGCCATTGCAGGTGAAGGAGAGAGGCCTCTGGAGAAACCAACCATGCCAGCACCTTGATCTTGGACTTCCAGCATCCGGAACTGTGAGAAAATAAATTACTGTTTTTTAACCTACCCAGTCTGTGGTACTTTGTTATGGCAGCTCTTGCCAGGTAACACAGGGGTCAGTAAAAGAAAGTGAGTACAACAGCACAAATCTGCCCCCCTTACCAGGAGTAGAACACAGCCTGTCCTTCGATCACCTTTTCTAGTACCTACCACAACATTTCTGGCAGTTCTGCTTCACCTAGTAAGGGGTGTCATGGGCAGGCCGAGTTTGCAGGGTGGTCCTAGCAGTGCCACTGCACCATCTCCTGGAGTCCTCACCAAGGGTGACGGTAAATTCTTTATCATGAAGGGTGCACCCATATAAAAGAACACCCCCTTATCCAATTTTATATCCTTGGCCATCCTAACCCAGCACCCTTAGAATCCATTCCTCTGTCTACTCCTCCAAGTCCTGCTAGTACTTACTGGCTAAATCCACTTCCTTCAGAGAGTAATGTCTTCTTGGTAGTTTTAACACCTCCATGGCTGGGTCATGTTGTAACTTAACCTGGTTATTGGATTGGCTACCAGTAGGGGGTTAGGACTAGATTTTAAGGGAGGAAAGTGGTGTCTTGCCAGGCAGAGGTGTCTGCATCAGTGAATCTCACTTATCTAACTTTCTGTCCCATTCCTTACAGACTCGGTCCCAATGTCACTTTACTGACCCTGGTGGCACTGTTGGCTAGGTCCTATGGGCCATTCGCCCTTTCCTCTCGTCAGGCTCAGCACCTCCCCAGCCGGTTATGACATATCTGTTGGGCTCTTAGGCAGGAGAAGACATGGTGGCAAATCCTGCGTGAGCCTTCTGTCCTCTTTCAGAGAGTTGTCATGGAGGTGCATGTCACTTCTGCAGACACACAGAGTCTGGGGGAACCTGGTGATCAACATGGAGTGACCAGATACTCATTTTCCAAATTTTCAGGGCTCCACATTTTCCCAGTTGGGCCCCTTACTTTGATGTAGCAGACTTTTCAGATGAATCCAACTGTGTCCAGAACTTCTAACTTTAAAGTTAAGTTCTGGAACTGATTCTCAGGATTTGTTAATCTCTGTTTTCTAGGAGATGACATTTTTTAATTTACCAAGACGGACTTTCTGGCTTTCACACTTCATCTTAAATTGATGACTGTGTTAGTTTTTTTATTGCTGTTGTAACAAATTACCACAAACAGTGATTTAAAGCAATAAAAATTCTCTTACAGATCTGTATGTCCGAAGTTTGACATGAGTCTCACGAGGCTACCATCAAGGGGTCAGCAGGGCTGTGTTAATTTCTGCAGGCTAGGTCTAAGGGAGGGTGTTAGCTTCCACAGGCTGCCCGTATGTATTGGCTCATGGCCCATTTTTCTATCTGGAAAGCTAGCAAGATTGCATTTCTCTGTGCCTTTCTTCCATAGTCGCACATCTCCCACCTCTGGTCTCATGCTTCCCTGTTCCACTGTCAAGGACCTTGTGAGTATAATGGACACACCCTGATATTCCAGGATATTCTCGATTTTAAGGTCAGCTGATTAGCAGCCTTAATTACGTTTGCAGCTTTCATTCCTCTTTGCCATGCAACCTAACCACAGTCTCTGGGCACTAGGATGTGGGCCTCCCTTGGGGGGAGGGCAGTACTCTGCAACCACAGTAATAAGTTGATGTCAGCCTTTCATCGTCTTTCTCAGATGCATGGGTGGTCCCTAGCAATAACCATCTAATTCCATAGTACTTGTAATTAGTACTAAACCCGAGCTCTCAAACACCCGAGACATTGCGTGCACCGCCTTCTGGGGTATTCCAGTTGTTGTAGGGAGCACAAAGTTATATGAAGCTCAAGCAGTATTGGTCATAGATCTCAGCAAATCCAAGCAAAGAAATGTTGCCTCCAGAGTGCTCCTTTGATAAATGAAATCTGTTATCCTTGGAAAATTTGTTACCACTGTTTCGTTTGGGTTTCTTGTACTACTTATGTTCTACAGAAAATTTTGTTTGAATTTTTTATTCTAAAAGACCTTAGCTGTGGCAGTTTTGATCTCCTGAAGGTGAGATTTTTATTTTGTTGTCCATCTAAAATTCTTACTGGATATTGAGGATCTGCCAGGATATCACTCATACCTGACAGGGGCTCCATGAATTGATTGTTGGAAGACAGTGTGAGGTGATTTGTCAGACAATACCTTCTTCAGGCTAAAGGTGGCTCCGATTCCAGTTAGAATTTTGGCCACACATGCCAAATCTTCAGAGATTTGGAGATCCTGATTTCTGAGTCTGAGTTAGAGTTTCTATTAATTTTTACTTTCTTGAAAAAAATGAAAAGTGTTATCTTTCTACTATTAGTGATCAATTACTGAAGAAATGTGTATGTGGAGTTGGGTACTGGAAAGATGCTTACAAGTTTTATTTATTTATTTTTTTAATTTTAATTTTTTAAAGATTTTACTACTTTATTGTTCAATTACAGTTGTCTGCATTTTCCCCCCACCAGACCCCCCCCCAGCCAATCCCACCTCCCTCCCTTTCTCCCATCCTCCCCCTTGGTTATGTCCATGTGTCCTTTGTAGTGGTTCCTTGATCTTTACAAGTTTTAAAATTACTAAAGGATAAGGTACTATTTTTTTCTTTGTTAAGATTTCATTTATTTATTTTTAGAGACAGGGGAAAACAAGGAAAAAGAGAGGAGGAGAAACATCAGTGTACACGACAAACATCCATCAGTTGCCTTTCCCACGCCCCCAACCAGGAAACTGGCCTGCAACCCAGGCACGTGCCCTGACCCTGAAAACAAACTGCAGACCTCTTGGTTTGGGGGGTAACAGTCCACCTGCTGATTCATACTAGTTCACATTCAATATTTTCTATTAGTTTCAGGTGTACACAAGATACCATTTTCTTACCCAACCTTCATTAGCCTGGTTTGCTGATATTTTACAGGACTTCTTTGTCCTCAAGAAACAATACTATAATCCTGAAACAATTTTAATGCCATTATGTTGGTTACACATGAATCAAAGTCTAATTCCAGTGAAAAACATATAAACATTACAAATACTAAATAAATTAACATTTGCAGATAAAGGAAAATTTGTGAGCTTTTCACTGTTGGAATTAGTCTTGTTTGTATAAAATTTAAGAACATTTATGTGTCATTGATAATTTTATTCGTTGTTATATATATGTTATGAAATTTCAGGTTTCTCTGTGAAGTGTATTATGTCTATATGGATCATTTGTTCTAAGGAATAGTAGAGGAGAGGAATATTGGCTTTATTTAAGTTTTCCGTATATAACCATAACCTTCCTTATCCAAAATAATTTGAGATGTTCCAGTAGCACCTTATGGTAAAGCAAAA
>VMDR010012487.1:0-26509 GCA_007922815.1 Macrotus californicus | reverse complement strand
AGATTTCTAAGTGTGAGTGAAGCTGTGAGAAAGAAAAAGAGAAAAGAAGAGGGCATTTTAAAAATATGTAATATAAAGAAATTTTCCTCCTCTGGGATTTGAGTGATGTTAACACCCTAAGTAAAACAATAGTTAACCAATATTACTCAAAGATTGATAAATACATACCCTGATAAAATAGGCTTCTAGCTATTCAAGGTAATTGCTTTTTTTTTTACTGATTTTTAGAACATTTATATTTTAGTTGTTTTCCATTTGCATCATCAATATAGATTGAACAAGAGGTCATTGCTTTAATAATCAACCAAGTCTCAATGATTAACCATTTACTTTAACATAAAAATATACGAGATCTGTTCAGAAAAAGTCCAGCCATTGTTAATATAACAAGAATGGTTTGTACAACATCAATGTAACCTGGCAGCCAAGGAAAGTGAACTGGAATGCACATGTGAGAACAATGACAACTTCACTGTACTAGTCAGTGGGAGAGGTAGACACCATTGAGTGAGCATGTGCACTGTGTGGTCATCCCACTCAAAATGACTGAGACAGAGGAGCAATGAATCTGCGTCAAATTTTGCATTAAGCTTGAACATTCTTCCAATTCAGAAGGCTGCAGCTATGGGCAACTGATGATTAGCAGCTTCATCACGACAAGGAGCCCATTCATGCATCATATCTTGAGTAGAGTTATTTGGCAAAACATCAACTCACCCAGGTGACTCAGCCCCCTACAGCCCAGATTTGGTGCCCTGCAATGTCTGGCTTTTCCCAAAACTAAAATCACCTTTGAAAGGGAAGAGATTGCAGACTGTCAGTAAGATTAAGGAAAATATGATGGGGCAGCTGATGGTGATTCCAACAAAGGATTTTGCAGAGTGTTTTGAACAGTGGAAGACATGCTGGGAGAACTGTGAGGTCCTAAGAGGCCTACTTTGAAGGGGACTGAGGCATCATTGTCCTATGTACAGTGTTTCTTGTATCTTGTATCTTCTTCAATAAATGCCTCTATTTTTCATATTACATGGCTGGATAGCTTCTGAATGGACCTTATTTTTCACCTGCAGTATATATATTTGAGAATTTCTAAATCGTGTTTGCAATAGCATCAATCTGCCCTGTGCTGATCAACATGCACTTGACCCTCAGTGACCACATGTTCCTCATATACATGTATTCTCCGCAGACTGTCCCCTGATCACGAGTCCATAGAGTGATGGCCACTGTGAAGAAAGCACTCCTGGTAATACAGACTTTCTACAGCTAAGAAAACAGATCACTTGCTGGAGCGTGGTAGTGTGTCATTGTTAATTCAACAAATGGGTAGTAAGTGTTGCTCTGTACTACAGGTAACAGAGATACTATAGGAATAAACACAGACCCTGTCCTCAAAGAGCTCTGTCTAGTTTATACACTAGTCAAGATAATCAAAGATTGTGATACACTGATAAGTCTTATAATCAAGAAAGTAAAAGCCCTTATGAGAGCCCAGCAAAGCATTTAGGTGGTGGATAAAGACAGAATATATGAATCACACCCTGGGTTAGTTAGAAAACGCTTTCAGAATAAAGGGTACTTGAACCAAATATTAAAGAATGAGAGATTTTAGCTAAGATGAAGAGAATTTCAAGCCCAGAGAACATAATCAGCAATCATCCTTAGAAATGTGTATTGAAACGGGAAGCGGTAGGTAGGCTGGTGTGGTTGGACAACAGTGTGCATGTGGAGGTGTGGTGAGTGGGTGAGCTGGAAACACCTGCCAAAGCCTGGATTCCAAAAGCCACTTGCTCTAATAAATAGATGCTGTGAATTATTCGCTGTTATTCTTTGATTCTCGCAGATCCCCTCAGTTAATAAAAAGTATATACCAAAGAACACAAGGGAGAAAGGTAAGACAAAGAAGTGAGGGTGAATCTTACGTTTCTAGCATAGGAACTGTGATTCTACTAAATAAAGTAGGCAACATTAAATACATAATCATTTCAACGAAGGAAAAGAATGCAGCCAATTTTGAGACAGTAAGTTTGAGCCCCTCAGCTCTGCACTAGGTGAAGGCATCACAAAGCTACTGGAGCACTCCTTCTTGCTGAGCCCACAGTGACTAGGGAAATCTCTATATTGTTCTCCCCACATCCACTACCAGTTAACCAGAGTCAGCAGCTGCACTAAAAACCCACTTGTCTTCCTGAGGTAGAACAAGAGAAGACAACCAAGGACTTGACTCTGAAGAACAGGTTCTTAAACATCTCACAAGCCACCAGCAACTCATGGAGCATAGATGGGACTCTGGTATTAAGTATTGTGAATTCATTTTAAGCCAAACCACACAGCCTGTCCACACCACGGTCCTAGCTCACCTTCCTTCTCATCGTGACTTCTACAGGAGCCTCGTAACTGCTCTGCCACCTAAACGCTTGCCCCTCTGTGACCACACCTCCAACCACACTGCAGCCAGAGGAACACTTCCAAAGCACAGATACGATGGTATCACCCGCACCCTAACCACTGCTATCAAAACCACTTGATAGCAGCTTACGGCACTTAAAATAGAGAACGAGATTTTTCACATGGTCTACAAATGTAATAGGGTTTAGCCCCTGACCCTGCAGCCTGTTCTGTACCAGGTACCCACCTCAAGCCCCCACCCAGTCCCATTTCTGTGCTGCTCCCCTCCACTACAGGCTTTGGAAGATGCTCTCAGCCGTCCTTGAAGAACCCTGCCATTCATCTGCACTTAGCCAACAACTATTCCTCGTTCAGGTCTCAGCTTTAATGCCACTCCTACAGGAAGCTGTCCCTGTCCAGATGTCCAAATGTCCACATAACCCCATTTTCCCGCACGGCACTTACCGACACTGTAACGTCACATGTGTCTGTGTGCCCCACTGTTTCAATATCTGTCTCTCCTACCTGGCACTAAGCTCCCTGTGTTCAGGAAAAAAAAAGTTTCTTTATATTTTTCCAATACCTAGCATCATGCCTGGCAGATAGTAGGCATTCCATAAACATTTATTTAATTGGGTTGCCTTTCCTGAAATTTGACAATATATTTTCACTCCTGGAAAATACACTTAATACAATATTTACTAAAAGTTTACTTTCATTTTAAAATGAATTAATATGTTTAAACGGACAAGAAATAACACTTGGCAAGTAGTATGACATATATTGCAATAGTCATTTAAATTCATCACAATTATTCCATCATTTCCCAGGAAACTTGCAAAGTATTATTGAATAAACAGTCACATTACTTCCTGAAATTACATGCAGCTGGAAATCCTGCTGGCTTCAAAAATAAGAAAATGAGATATCTTTTCTCCTCTTTTATTGGACTGGCAGGCTCCTTTTCAAAAATATTGCAGTCCTTGTTGTCCTCAGCATTGCCTCAAGAGTCATTAAGAATCACATTCTCATTTAGTTTAGCTAGCTGTGTGGAACACCTCTTATTTCCCACCTCTAAGTATCCCTTCTCTTTAATAGGTTTCAATTTAAGACCACAAAGCTACTCTGACAGCTTAGAGGAAGCAACAGTATCTATTTCTTCCCTTACTTCTTCTTCAAGTGAAAGAGCAGCACCGTGGAAAAGCAGGTACTCTCGTGGTTACACATGCCTGGGAGCATCCTCTTAGATACTGAATAAACACTATGCTGGCCTTCTACTGTGCTGCTGACCCAGCCTAACAGAAGAACTACAGTGGTGTCCCATAAAATGAAAGCACTATATAGAGTGCACAGTCCTTCAGCAGCCAAATCCATAGAAAAACACAAGTTTCACTCAGGGGCTGTCTGTTGGTTTTTTTTAGGAGTTACAAATGACAACTCCCAGATATGAGCTGTGCCTTAGGCAAGGCTGTGAAACACACACACTTCCCTTACACACCCAAAGCTCCTTCACACTTTGTCTTTGCATTCACAGAAATTTAGCCCCACTGCCCCAGGCCCTGTGATTTACCCTACTTACTCAAGGCACACCAGCTTCCTGAAGAAAAAGCAGCCTCAGTCAGAACCACTTGTCTGGACTTCATCTTTTTTGGCATACACTTCCGACCTGGACCCCTCTAGCCAAAACAACTACTGCTGTTTATCTGACAAACTAACTTGTACTGAGATATTAATGACAAGTTACGTGATTACTTGTTTTCATATCATATAAATTTGAAGCTTATTAGGGGGAGCCAGAAATTACAGTGCCTTCTAAGTGAGCATTGGTGAGAATATGGGGGAGAGAAAAGTCACTGGAAAAAATAACTTAGGAGTTGGCTGACCATCTATTCTACCCACACGCAGGTATTCACCATTTCAAACACCCACCAAGGGGAAAACAAGGAATAGCAGTCCACTCAATTCACTAATTTAATGGATATGGTGCTGATGTCCAACAATCTTACAGTCTGGGGTGCTCAGCTACATGTCAGTCTTGAAGTCGAAGGCTCTATAACTCCTTCAGAAATTAACTAAGTGTAAATACAAATACATTTTTTCAAAAACCTTTCTACAATTAACAAAAAGCTCTGTAACTTATATCCACTAGAATATAGGCTCCAGGAGGGCCAGGACCTCTTTTTGACAACTGTAGATTCAGTGTCTTGCACTGAGCTCAATAAATATTTGGCGAACAAATTAATATTAGTAGTATGTTCTTGCAAATAACGAAATCTGTCTTAGCTCATTTTCCCTGAAACAAGATAGGAATGACAGTATCCACTTCCTAAGACTTTTGTGTAGATTAAGTTAGATGGCATATGCAGACGCTCCTAACAAGTCTTTAGGAAACAGTAAGCACCTTTTTATTTTGAGTGGACTATACTAATTGTGGTGACAGGAACAAAAGATGGAATAGACGGAAATACAGTCAATCTTCAAGCACTTGTAACAGAGAAGGGTTCCCTTGCACACAGCCTGCAGCTCACAGATAATCCGGACCCTCCATACCAACCAGGACAGACACTAGGGCAGGGGAACTGAGAGTGAAAAGCATAGTGGGAACAATCTACTTTGAGAGAACTAGTAATTACTTATACTTTCATGATATAGCTAACCAGTGAGGGGCAAGAAAGTAGAGGACTTGGTCCCAAAGTAACTCCAAATATCCCACAATCATCAGAATCTGGTGATTTGGCATCACATGCAGGATTTGATAACAATCTCGCTAAGGATTCAGAACATTCAGTTTCGTCCCCAGCTCTTGCAATGCTAACAAGCCATTAATCAATTCTGTGTCTTGGTTATCATTAAAGCAGTTCTAACCAAGTACAGAGTTATTTATGACTAGTAATTGTGAAACATGGAAAACAGAAATGAAATGAAAAATATTCTCTAGGGTTTTGCCTAACTTTGAAATATGCCTCCATTTCTACCATACGCCATAAGTATTCCTTTCCAATAAAGATTCAAACAAGTAAGAATTCATTTTCAAGGCAATTTGTTCTTGAACATTTTGTTGTATTAGATACTCTGTCAGATACTAATTTGCATGATTTTGAGTCATTATCTTACATAATCTAGTCCTTTGTGCAAAGTTCTACCACCCAATGTACAAATATTTTTAATTGTTTCTCCAGTAGGAATAAAAAAATTGTACTGAGTTGTTATCTTCTTTCAGCTGGTCCCCTTCATGAACACGTGAAATACTGAGCCAGAGCTTGGTGATGTAGCCAATGCTCTCAGAAGAGAATTTTCTCCCAAATGAGGATATTTCATGGGAAGAACAAACTTCATTAGCACCAGAGTTTAAACTCATAATTAGTGGTTGGGGCCATAATATTCATGACAAAGAAAGATGGTGCTAGTTCTCATCTTGAAAATTGAGAACAGAGGAATATTTTTGGCATAGTGTCTAGTTTGACCTTTAAGTCTTCCTTCCAGTTATTTCATTGGAGCCCATGGAGAGAATATGGGACACAAATCATGGAGTTATTTGGTTCATCATAAAATACACCAATCATTCAACACACATTAATTAAGTACCTAATATGTCCAAGAACTAGAATGCACAGATGAATAAGATAAGATCATGTGAGAGAGACAGACTAGGAAGCAATTGCTCAACAGCATTCAAAGTGTGACCACTGTGGAAAAAAAGTAGAATGTAAATGTAGAGAAACTGTGAGGGTCAGGAAAGTCATTACAGAGTGGTGACAACTGAGCTGAATATGAAAGAATCAACTGAATGTTTTTCAGACATACAGGTGATGAGGGAAGTTATTTGAATCAGCATGAAAAGTATTATAAAGACACGAATCAAGATACGCAAACCAACTTTGGGACAGTGAGCAATCCAACCCCAAAAGGTAGAGCTATGACAGACAAGAAAGGTCACTGGGAAGGTGGATTAATGCCAAATTATAAATGTCCTTTATCAGTTAATTCATAAATAAATATTTTGGGTCACTTAACTATGTATTAGATATTATCCTAGATAATGTATGCACCACAGTAAATGTGGCAGACAAGATCCCTACCTTAGATTCTGGCACACGGCAGTCCAAGGAGTTTGGACCTTAATCTAAAAGCAACAGTTAAGCAGGAAAAGTAGCACAAGCAGATTCAGAAATGTAACTCTTTGACATGGTCAAGTATGGATTAGAACAGAAGAATCTAGACACAGTAAGTTGAGTCAGAAGACAATTTTAATAGACCAGGTAAGTTCTGCTGCTGCTATGTCTTCCATGAAATATGGTGGTCTTGACTGTGTATCTTCACCAAGAATTTATAGAAAATATTCTTTCCAAAATATCATTATTAGTTGACTGAGTTCTCACAAAAGATGTGAGTTTATTCTCTAACCATAACAAATTTCTGCACCCAGGGCATATTTTTGTTGGATCTACATCACATTGCACCATTAGCCACCCTCAGTCATCCTGACTCATTTCCTGAACCTGCAGTTGTTCCAAGAGAACCTCAATTTGTCCAAGAGAATTGAAGTTGAGGCAGGGCCAAAGAGACTAAAGCCACCTATAAGGACTCAACGAATTCTCAATTTCCAGAGGACTTCCAAAAGAATGGGCCAAGACTCTGAATTTAGAAAAAAGGAAATAGGCTAAATTGGCTTTCCTCCTCAAATCCATCCTCCCTAACATAACTAGGACCTCCAGAATCTATGATTTTCCAACTCTCATACTCATTTGTACACATCTCAGAGTCTCAAGAATGGCCCAAAGCCTTGAAATTCATGAGAGGGGGCCCCAGAAATTCTTTTTTATAGAACTTCACACCTTTTACATCTATTATTTCATGGGATCCCATTAACAGGCAATGATATAAGGCAAATCATATATCCTCAAACTCATTTTAAAGATACAGAAACTAAAAACAAGAGAAAGACTTTGACCTTAACATATGTGCTAGTAAATATTAAAGTTAGAACCAGAACCCAGAACTTTTGACTTCTGGGCCATATTCTTTGCTACTATTCTGTCTCTTCAGCTATCAACATTTCTCTGTCCTGTTGTATCTAAGAGCTGCATAACAATTATTTACTCTCTTAAGATTAATAAATAACCTTTTATGTTAACCTAGATTTCATGAAGCAATCACTCATATTTTCTAAAGCTTAAAGACTTCTATGTTAACCAGTAAATAAAATTTCTTTCATAGAGATCCCAGATGGCAGAGGAGTAAGTGGAAGCTATACTAACCTCCTCCAAGGACCAATCTGGAAATACAAGTAAATTGTAGAGAAATCATCCAGAATAACCAAGTAAACACTAGCTGGAGAGAAGCCTTATAACCACGGACAGAAGAAACCACTTCACCAAACATGACTGGTAGGGAGTGTCAAGAAGGCACGAGAGAGGGCTGGCTGGGCACCCACAGGCAGCAGCTAAAGTGCCAGAGGATATTTCAGCAGCGGGGGGGCGGGGGGGGTTCCCCCAAGAGTGTGGGGTCTAAACCCCAAGCTGGGCTCCCCACCCTACAACACCATAGCCAAAAGAAACCCAGATAACATTAAGATGTGAAAAGCAGCAGGGTTTCTGCCTGCCAGCAAGAAATGGCTGGCGGCTCAGAGAGCCTCTTAAAGAGCCAACACACAAAAGTCTTTTGCAGCCACTTACCCCGGGCTCTAGCAGAGGGAGGGCAGAGTGGACTAGGGTCACTTGGGGAGAATCTGCAGTAGGTGGCTTTGGGGAGAGAACTGAGGAAACTACTACCTAGATCCCTGTGTTGAGTCAACCCCCATCCTGCAGAGGCCATCTCACTCAGAGTACTTCTCTCCAAGTGACATCAGCCTGAGGGAAAGCAACAGCCCCACCCACAGCTATTACTCCGCACACCCTGTGGTACTTGAGCTGGGCTGCTAATTACAGATTGGTTAGATTAACAACTGATCAGTTTAGCAGTTGATTAGTTTAACATCCAAGGCAGAAAATACAACAAAGCAGCCAAAATGGAAAGACAAAGAAACAGACCCCAAATGAAAGAACAAGAGAATTCTCCAGAAGAACTAGATGAAACAGAGGCAAGCAATTTATCAGTTACTGAGTTAGAGTACTGATTATAAGGGTACTCAACAGCATAAAAAAAGACATAGAAGCCATAAAAAAGGACCAGTCAGAAATAAATTATGCAATATTTGAAATAAATAATACACTGGAAAGAATAAACAGTAGGTTACATGAAGTAGAGGATAGAATCAGTGTTTTGGAAGACAAGGTAGAAAAAAATACCCAAGCAGGGCAGCAAAAAATAAAAAAGAATTTTAAAAAATGAGGAAGCTTAAGAAACATTTTGGACAACATGAAGTGTAACAACATCCACATCATGAGAATATCAGAAGAAGAAGAGAGCAAGCAAAGGATCAAGAACCTATTTGATGAAATAATGACCAAAAACTTCCCTAATCTGGTGAAGGGAAAAAGTAACACAAGTCCAAGAAACTCGGAGAGTCCCAAACAGTTGGACCCAAAGACGCCTAGGCTGAGACACATCATAATTAAAATGACACAGCTTAAGACAAGGATAGAATACTAAAAGCCACAAGAGAAAAGCAAGTAGTTACCTATAAGGGAACATCACCAGGGGTGTTCAACCTTTTCATGTCTCTGGACCACATGGAAGAAGGGAGTTGTCTTGGGCCACACATTAAGTACACAAACACTAACAAAAAATGATGAGCAAAAAAAAGTTTTAAGTAAACTTACAAGTTTGTGTTGAACCATATTCATAGTCATTCAGGGCCACATGCAGCCCACAGGCTGTGGGTTGGACAGCCCTGAGTATTAGACTGTCATCTGATTACTCAACTAAACATTTCAGACCAGAAGGAAGAGGCATGAAATATTCAAGGTGATGAAAAACAAGGACCTAAAACCAAGTTTACTTTACCCAGCAAGGCTATCATTTAAAAATCAGAGAAGATGGAGAAGAAGGAGGAGGAGGAGAAGAAAGAAGAAGGAAAAGAGAAAGGAAAAAAAAAACACAGAGGAAAACAGTCTAACAATGTGATATAACATATGTATCTATCAGCAATCCCCTTAAATGTAAACGGTTTAAATTGCTCCAACTAACAGACACAGGGTAGCTGAATGGATAAGGAAACAAGACCCATACATATTCTGCCTCCAAGAGACCCATCTCAGATCAAAAGATACACACAGACTAAAAGTAAAGGGTTGGAAAAAGATATTTCACGCAATGGGAAAAGAAAAAAAAAAGCTGGGGTAGCAGTACTTATACCCAACAAAATAGACTTTAAAACCAAGGCTATGGGAAGAGACAAAAAAGGAAACTACTTAATGATAAAGTAAACAATCCAACAAGAGGATATAACCCTAGTAAACATTTATGCGCCCAACACAGGAGCACCTAAATATGTAAAGCAGATCTTGATGGACATCAAGGGAGAGAGACCAAAAGAAATAGAGTCATAGTTGGTGATTTTAATACCCCACTGACTTCAATTGATAAATCTTCTAGGAACAAAAATCACAAGGAGACAGTGGCCTTAAACAACACACTAGATCAAATGGATTTAATTGACATCTTCAGAGCACTTCACCCCAAAGCAGCAAAATATAGATACTTTTCAAGGGCACGTGTTTTCTAGGATAGACCACATGTTAGGACACAAAACAAATCTCAATAAACATAAGACTGAAATCATATCAAGCACCTTCTCTGATCACAATGCTATGAAACTAGAAATCAATCACAAGAAGTACATTGAAAAACACACAAAGACATGGAGCTAAATAACATGTTATTGAACAGTGAGTGGGTCAACAATGAGGTCAAGGAAGAAATCAAAAGACACCGTGAAACAAATGAAAATGAGAACACAAAACTCCAAAATCTGCAGGACACCGGGGAAGCAATCCGAAAAAGGAAATTCATAGCATTGCAGGCCTATCTCAAAAAAAAAAAAAAGCTCAAATAAACAATCTAACTTCACACTTAAAAGAATTTGAAAAAGAACAACAAACAAAGCCCAAAGTGAGTAAAAGGAAGGAAATAATGAAGATCATAGCAGAAATAATGAAATAGGGCCTAAAAAAATGATACAAAAGATCAATGAATCCAAAAACTGGTTCTTTGAAAAGATAAACAAGTTTGACAAACCTTTAAAAAATGGAATTACCTTCTGGAGGGCAGTCCCCTTGTAGTACAGGCCTCTCCTACTAGGTAAGTGTTCTAGGAACCCATCTGTATTAGTGTACCAGCTGGAATTATTGTGAAAGGCTGCATCTGGCTTCAGTGAATTTTTTTTTGAAGATTCTTTCAACTCATTTGTCCATTTCATGATGGGTGATTGAAAGCACACCTGCCCATACCATGCTGAGTATTCAGCAGTTTTTGACCAAAAATGGCATGATCCCTGTGCCCCACTCTCCCAATTCAAACTCATCCCAAGTGACTTTTTTTTTGTTTCCCCAGATGAAACAAGTTCTCAAACAAAAACGTTTTATCAACATGGAAGAGATGAAATGAAAAATGGCAAAAGCACTAAAAGGCATCAAAATCTACAAGTTCAAAAGCTGTTTTAAGCAGTAGAAAAAAAAAGTCTTGATAGGTGTACAGCATCAAATGGAAGAGTACTTTAAAGGTGACTGAAGTTTAAACATGTAAGAATAAATACCCAATTTTTTATAAATAAATTCTGGTTTGGGGAGTTTCCCCTTCATAAGTTTAAGATGTTTATAGACATCCAAGTGAAGTTGTGTAGGCAACTACATACATAGACCTAGAATCCTGTCCCAGAAACAAAAACGTGGGAACCATCAGCGTACAGATGGTGTTTACAGCCGGAGAACTGCATTAAGGGGAGCAGACTGAGTGAAAAACAGAGACGACTAGGACTGAGTCTTGGCGAATGACACAGGAGACAGTAGTCCTCTTCACCTTCTCAGAACTATTAACTTACTAGGTATTGTGTTTATTTTTTGTAAATAAAACTCCAAGAATGTAAGCTCGTTAAGGGGGGGGATTTTTGTCATCTTTGTTCTGTCCACTGATGTGTCGAAAGGACACAGCGCAGTACCTGCCCAGTAAGCATCCAATTAACATTTGGCGATAAAAATATGTGGATTATGCTTTTTATAGTTATTTTAGAAGTTTTTCCACATGTTGAGGTCTTTCTTCTAAGTATATTACGTATTTGCCTTTCACATCTACTCCATTATCCATATAGAACTGAATAATATACAGGAAGGATCTCATTTCACTTTTCTTATATCTCTTCATTTCTACAGAATAAAGCCCAAAACTGTTAGCATAGCACTGGAGGCCCTTCACGGTCTGATCCACGTCCCCTCCCCTGTGTCGTCGCTCACTGCCATCCTCCCCGTGTCGTCGCTCGCGGCCGTCCTGTGGGGTCCGGTTCAACTCTACCAACCTGTGGGCAGTTCTTGAGCTCTGGCAATGCGATATGATGTACAACAGAAATAAGAGGAAAATGTGAAATTAGTAACAAATGAAATCAGTATTTGTGGACCACATAACTGCACACCTAGAGAAATTTAAAAATCGTTTGAAAAGCAAAATTGATAAGAACTTAGAATAGCTAAAATACTTTCATCCATTCAATTGATGTTCGTAAACACTAAATTACATAAAACATGCTTGTAATATTAACTGATGAAAACCTAATTCAAAATTGTACCTACCATATTGTTTAAACTAAGTTTAAAAATTAAATATGGAATAAATTATTTAAGAAGTATATTAAAATGTTAATGGCCATGTGTTTTGATGGTCAAATTTCTCTCTATATCTCAAGTTTTATATGTGTAAGTTAGTTGTATAATTTAAAAAACTTAAATGAAAATATTTTATATTTGTACATAAATGCTAATACATCTTGTTCCTGATTAAGAGAAGTTCCACCAAATTTCAAATAAGGCCTGGATAAAAATGGGAAGTTTAGCTGTAATTTTACATCAGTCATAACTACAAAAAAATTGAAACATCCACCTAAGAAACTTTATTTATTCCCAAAAAACACATATGTTCAGTGTCATTAAGACTAACAAGCCTATTAATAAGGATATTTAGAAGGAAAACTTGTAAGACAAAAAATAACATTTATTGTACATTTTCTATGCTATAGCTAGGCATTGTGCTCATTACTTTAAAAACATTATTTCATTTTAATCCTCAAAGTACTCTACAACATAGTTATTATCTGCAGGAGTGGTTAAGAGCATAGATCCATAGCATTTCATCTATATGTAGGAAAACCAAAAATATAGGTTTGTTGCTAAGTCCTAAAGTAAATATAGTAAGTCCTCATTTAATGACAATAACAGGTTCAGCCACTTTAGGCAAAACAATGTATAATAAGCCCAGGCTAGTGTAGCTTAGTAGATTGAGCACTGGCCTGCAAACAAAAAGGTTGCAGGTTCGATTCCCAGTCAGGGCACATGCCTGGGTTGCGGGCCAGGTCCCCAGTTGGGGGCGTGCAAGAGGCAACCAACTGATCTCTCTCTTGCACATTGATGTTTCTCTCCCTCTCTTTCTCCCTCTCTTCCCCTCTCTCTAAAAATAAATAAATAAAATCTTCAAAGAAAACACAATGTATAATGAAACCAATTTTACCATAGGCTAATTGATATAAACAAGAGCTAAATTTCTATGGCACATGGACATAAACAAGGCAGAGAGTGGAAGCAAGGGAGGGAGGTGGGATTGGTTGGGGTGGGGGGAAGGGCTGGGGGGAAAATGCAGACAACTGTAACTGAACAACAATAAAGTAATTTTAAAAAAACTTGCAAAAAAATTTCTATGGCATCTCATAAGTTACAATGAAATGACATAGAAAGAAACGACATTATTCAAGTACATAATGCACTCAAATAACATGAGCTTCTATTTTACAACTGAAAGTGTTCCAGAAGATAACCTACCCCACATTTTAGAGATAAAGAAATCCCAGTACTCGGACAGAAAAGGGGTTCATTGATGGTCACACATCTAAATAACGAATAACGTCAATACCAGAATTACTGTTTCATCATCATTTTCACTATTCCACACTTCAGTTCCCAATCGCTGAACTCAAATCAAAATGACTGAATAGTTGCCTTAAAAATATTACCCTGACAATATCCTCCCAAATGGTTGCTTTTATGGGAGAGAATTTTTAAATTATATAGGCTAGCATGACCACTCACATAATTCTGAACACTGAGCCTTTAAGAGTAATACCTTGAGAGCACATACTGAGATTATCTGCTTTTGGGGAACATCCACTGAACAATCACTTAAATAGGTAGCATGGCTATCAATATGTAAATTCTCTATTTAAATGGTTATGAAGCAGTTTTCCTTTTGTTGCTAATAAATGAAAACACCGTATCTTCCATTAAAAAATTCATTAAGTAACACCATTCATAAAAAGATTAAATTAAGTATATGAAATTTACTCCACTGTGACCTATACTGAGTTGTAATATGAGAAAATATAATCTTATTTTTGTTCTGAGCTCATCTTTGGAGAAAAAGATTGAATACCACTAAGAAAAACAGCTCTGCTTTCCCAGATAGAGTCCCAGAGGAACCTATGTGAACTGCCTAGGGTGCAAGGTAGCAGAGGGAAAGGCCACTTACATGGTCTCACATCTTCCACACACAACACACACACAGAGGGGAAGAGAGAGAAAGGGCATTCCTGTAGTATCCCTTCCTTTTGAGACTGACCATAGTTAACTTTTTAACACATAGGGGAAATACTACAACATTCATTCACTTTTGACTAGAGACCCAGCAGAGGTCATGCCCTAATCCAAGATTCATCAGCTGAAAATCACAGCTAAATTCTCTCAAGCCTTACTTAAGCAACGCCACTGAAATAACTGTCCTCTCTTCCTCTGAAGATAGAAATTTCTCATCTGCATCTTGCATCATAGATTCTTCTGCACTCTCCAGCTAAACATCCCCCTCTGTGCAGAAAACCCCACCGCAGCAACAACAGGCCGTCCACACTCTCAATAGCCTCAAATGATGGAAGACTCACCATTACTTCCTGTGGCAATCTGTGTTTTGTAGGGGCAGCTCCAGTAGGATGTTTTCCTTGCCTTGGTCCCAGAGAGCCCAGTCATGTTTGCTTAATGTTGCATGGGTTATGGGACATGCCCACCTACAGCACAGTAGTCAATAACCCCCACATGAATGGCTGGTTTGTTCTCTCATTCATTCCATTTACCCAACATTTTCTACATGCCTTCACATTCTCTAGAACCTTCACGTTCAGTCATTATAAATACATACAGCAAAAATTTGGGCATAGGCATTTGAGATCTTAATATTTTTGTCATCTGTAAAGAATTTTCTCTCCATCAGGCTTTTTCAAGTATTAATCTACAGACTGGTTTCATCAGAATTACTAAGGAATTAATTTTTTTTAATCCTAGGTTCCACTTCTAAAAAATTATGATTCAGAAAAATCCAGAAAGTCATTTTTTTTTTAAATTTTAAGGAGATTCTGATACGTATCTCAAGTTTAAGAACCACTGTTCTAAATAACTTCTAAAGTCTTGTCTAGAGTCTCTTTAGTATTCTACAACTCAGAATTACTACTCTGCTTATTGGTATTCACACCCACTGTGTCTGCTGATGGTGACCACTGCCCAACAATAGTGAGAACTGCTCACTGCCCATGGGACTCAGGGGTTTTGTTTTGGAATATTTTTTAAGATTTTATTAATTTATTTTTAGAGAGAGGGGAACTGAGGAAGAGAGAGAGATACATCAATGTAGGTTGCCTCTCATGTGCCCCCTGCTGGGGACCTGGCCCACAACCCAGGTATGTGCCCTGACTGGGGATCAAACCAGCGACTCTTTGGTTTTCAGGCCAGCACTCAGCCCACTGAGTCACACCAGCCAGGGCAGATTCAGGTTTTAAGTCAGAGGTTAGCTTTCAGAAGTTTCCTGGGGACTGCTAACTGTGAAGTAAGGAGAAGAAGCAGAACTGAGCAGAGTGAGACACTGGGCTAAGATACCGTCTCAGGAAAGACTTCAGCTGACTCATAGGGAGCTGAGGCTGGAGCAGCTCTTCAGAGTTGTTTTGAGGTGAGATGAGGGGGTTGGGTCTTTATACCTGGTACCAATCGGTCATTGGATCATACCCCCAGGAAGGGAACATGAACTCGGTGAGGTGGCTTTCTTCAGCCAAAAGCAGACAAGAGCTGAATTGGTGCCTCAGTTCTAAAGGGTCCTAGGCAAACATCACAACATCAAGTCCCCTTTCACAGGAAAACAAAATGGACAAAGTTAAACCAGAGCATTTCTCAGTGGAGAATCAACAGTTTTTAAGTTGCCGAAAAGAACATGTTATCTCTCACTTCCTCCCATTTCAAGCACTGGATATTTATGGAATGATTCACCACTGAAAGAAGCATGAATTTCTCTGTGAAGTCATTTCTCATGCCTTAAATGGCCCTTCCAGGGCCACTTTGTGTTTATAGTTTTAATCGATAAAATAAACTGCCTCCAAACTGGTCATTTTGTTTAAGAGATTTGTAATTAATACATGTATTCCTCCCTTAACATGTTTCTTTAGGAAGAGAAAGGAGAATTCTTGGTTTATGAAAGTCACAGCCCTTTCCGAGAGGATTGTAATGAATAATCATTACAATTTCTTGGGAGCCAGGAAACGGCCCCTTTCCCTAACTTGCCTGATTCAATAGGAATATTAGACAAGTAGAATAGGTGAGAACACGTCCTGAAACCTCCAAATCAGACAGGGCCCTTCAAAGGTCTCATGACCAGCCACAAGAAGTGGATGGGATGCTAAATACCACATTTGGAGTCAAATATGCTTGGCCTGAATTCTGCCTCTGCTGTTCTTAGCTTTTGATACTGATGATGTCACTAAGTCTGAGTTCCAGTTTGCTTGACTAGTAAAACAGGGATGACATTACCTCCATCAAAGGTGTCAAAATGATGACACAGAAATATGCAACTTAAGGAATTTGTACACACATGCAAAGTCATCACCCCTGTCATGAAGTCCTCTGCCATTTTATTTCTCTCCACTAGCTTCACAACCGGCACATGAGAAACTTAAGGCAGGCATTTTCTTAAATCTTCAATTCAGACACATCACAACTCTTGCATATGATAGTAAAAACCAGTAAGTGTGAAGTACTATGGCATGCCCTTTACATACATGGCCTAATTCAGTTTTTCATACAACTTTATACATTTTTTTTTAGTTTAGCTTCTTTTAGCTAAGTTTGTTTAGCTAATTTTTAGCTATTTTTTTATTTTATTGTTGTTTAAGTACACTTGTCTGCATTTACCCCCCATCACACCCCTCAACCCTAGCCATCCCCACCTCCATCCCCTGATTTCCCCCCACCTTGGTTTTGTCCATGTGTCCTTTATAGTGCTTCCTGAAAATGCTTTCCCCCTTTCCCCTCATTATCTGCTCCTACCTCCCCTCTGGTTACTGTCAGATTGCTCTTAATTTCAGTGTCTCTGGTTATATTTTGCTTGCTTGTTTGTTTTGTTGATTAGGTTCCACTTATAGGTGAGATCATATGGTATTTGTCTTTCACCACTTGGCTTATTTCACTTAGCATAATGCTCTCCAGTTCCATCCATGCTGTCACAAAGGGTAGGATCTCCTTCTTTCTTTCTGCTGTGTAGTATTCCATTGTGTAAATGTACCTCAGTTTTTTGATCCACTCATTTACGGATGGGCACCTAGGTTGCTTCCAGTGCTTGGCTATTGTAAATTGTGCTGCTATGAACATTGGGGTGCAGAGGTTCTGTTGGATTGGTGTTTCAGGGTTCTTAGGATACAATCCCAGCAGTGGAACTGCCGGATCAAAAGGCAGTTCCATTTTTAGTTTTCTGAGGAAATCCCATACTGTTTTCCACAGTGGCTGCACCAGTCTGCATTCCCACCAACAGTGCACTAGGGTTCCCTTTTCTCCACATCCTCTCCAACACTTGTTTGTTGATTTGTTTATGATGGCCATTCTCAATGGTGTGAAGTGGTATCTCATTGTGGTTTTAATTTGCATCTCTCTGATGGCTAGTGATGCTGAGCATCTTTTCATGTCTCTGGACCCTCTGTATGTCCTCCTTGGAGAAGTGTCTGTTCAGGTCTTTTGCCCATTTTTTAATTCGTTGTTTGTCTTCCTGGAGTAGAGTCCTGTGAGTTCTTTATATATTTTGGAGATCAAACCCTTGTTTGAGGTATCGTTGGCAAATATGTTTTCCCATACAGTTGGTTTTCTTTTCATTTTAATGCTGTTTGTATTATTTCCATTTTACAAATGAAGAAACTGAAGCTTAGAAAGATATGAGACTGTCCTGCCACCACACAATGAGTAAAAGCACAGCCTTTACAGCCCTTCCCACTACTTCCCTTTCTCTTTTTTTTAGTATTATTCAAAAATTTATTGAGCATTTAGATCTTTTTAAATTTTCATTGAGTTTATTGGGGTGACCTTGGTTAATAAAATTATATAGGTCTCAGGTATAAAACTCTATAACACATCATCTGTATATTGTATTGTGTGTTCACCCCAAGTCAAGTCTCCTTTCATCACCATTTATCCCCCTTTACCCTCTTCTACCTCTGCCCACTCCCTTTCCCTCTGGCAGTCACAATACTGTTGTCTGCGTCTATGAGGTTTTTTTGTTTTGCTTTGTTTTGTTTTTGCTTAATCCCTTCAACTTTTTCACCCATCCCCCCAAATTCCCTCCCTCTAACAGCTGTCCGTCTGTTTTCTGTATCTATGAGTCTGTTTCTATTTTGTTCATTAGATTCCACATATAAGTGAAATCATATGGTATTTGACTTTCTCTTACTGGCTTATTTCACTTAGTATAATGTTCTCCAGCTCTATTCATGCTGTCGCAAAAGGTAAGATTTCCTTCTTTTTATAGCCCAGGAGTATTCCATTGTGTACATGTACCACAGCTTTTTTATCCACTTAGATATTGATGGACACTTGGGCTGTTTCTAAATCTCGGCTATTGTAAATAATGCTACAGTGAACATAGGGATGCATATATTCTTTCAAATCAGCTTTGTGTTTCCGCAGATATATTCCTATAAGTGGAATCACTGGGTTATGCTTTTTCTAGAATGATAGAACTTTAACAGAGACCAAACATTAATGATTTACTTCTAATAACAAATATTAAGTAATTATGGGTGGCAGACATATTTAAAAGGTCACAGAGCAACACCTGAAATCTTCAACTGTTCCCAGCCTTTGCTTTCAGCAGAAACATGTTTTTCTTTCGAAACATCTTTAATGGTGGGAGATCCCTAGGCCTGTGCATCATTTCCCAGATCTTTTAAGAGCTGCTACCACTTTCAGCTGTTGCCTGTACATATTGACAGATTTGGGCAACATACTGATGACCCGTGACCAGCTCTTGGTAACTAACTAGATCCTTTTTGTATCTTCTCTTCCATTTTGCCATGATATGGCCAGGCACCACCCTTAACCTGATAGCAGCTTTCAGAATTTCAGACCTCACCTCGAAACACAACTTTGCACGGATTGTCTGGGGTGGAGAAACAATTCTTTTCTTCTTCATGTGGGGACAGAAATGGCAAAAGTTCCCTGATTAACAAAGAGAAGATACCATAAAAGTTTTGGATCACTTACAGATAAAAAAGTTACCTAATAAAGTTAACATTTTTTGACATAAAACCTTTCTAGATTTATGGAAAACATATGTAATTAAAAATGGAAAGCTTTGTCCTTGAAAGAGAGGAGACAAGAAACCTGCTATCACCGCTCTAGTCAATACCATGTGGGGGCCAGACCTGGGCAGCGCAGGAGGGGCAACAGAACGAGAGCAGTGTGGAATGAAAGGTCTGAGTATCTGAAAGGAAAACAAACATAAAACTGTAAATCTTTTCTGATTGGCCAATAAGATGATTATGAATGCAGAGAATCCAAAAGATGACAAACTACTGGAATTTAACAAAGTCCTCAGATACAAAGTCAATATACAAAAATCGAATGTAATTATATATGTTGGGGCCAAACAAATAAAATTAAATTTTTAAATAACATTTAGAAAAACATCAATTACTTAAAAATATATCCATTGAGTGATGTGCAATACTCTAAAAATTAAAATATATATTTAGGAAGAGATATGCCATACTTATAGACTGGAAGATTGATTCATTGTTGTAAAAATATCAAATTCTCCAAAATCGATCTGTAGATTCAAAGCAATCCCAACCAAAGACCCAGCTGGGCATTTTTTTTATTTTTTATTTTTGTTCAATTACAGTTGTCACCATTTTCCCCCATTGTTCTCCCCTGCCCTACCCACCTGCCCTTTCCCACATTCAGTCCTCCCCACCCCCACTGTCCTTGTCCATGGGTCCTTTGTACATGTTCCTTGACCCTTCCCCTTCTCCTATTATCCCCTCTTGTATCCCCTCTGGTCACTGTCATTTTGTTCTTTATTTCCATATCTCTGATTATATTTTGTTTGTTTGTTTTGTTTGATTAGGTCCCACTTATAAGTGAGATCATATGGTATTTATCTTTCACCGCCTGGCTTATTTCACTTAGCATAGTGCTCTCCAGTTCCATCCATGCTGTCGCAAAAAGTAGGAGCTCCTTGTGTCTTTCTGCAGCATAGTATTCCATTGTGTAAATGTACCACAGTTTTTTGATCCACTCATTTATTGATAGGCACTTAGGCTGTTTCTAGCACTTGGCTATTGTAAATAAGGTTTCTATGAGCATTGGGATGCATAGGTACTTTTGAATTGATGTTTCAGGATTCCAGTTGGGTATTTTTTAAGAAAATTGACAGGCTGAGTCAAATATTCAAAGAATCCACTTGGTTTGTGACAAAGGTAGCACACAATGAATTAGAAAAAAAACTGGTTTTTAGTCAATGTTGCTGGGCCACTGGATATACAAAAATGAAATATTTGAATCCTAATCCTCTGCCTTATACCACATGTAAATATAAGTTCCAGATGTACTATAGATCTAAATGTGAAAGCTAAAACATTAGAGCTTCTGAAAGAAATCCTAAGAGAATATTTTTATGATCTTTGGGTAGAAAAAGAATTCTTAAACAGAACACAGAAAGCACCAACCAGAAGTGTAACAAAATTGATAAATTGTGCCATATGAAAATTAAGAATGTCTCCTCATCAAAGACGTCATTAGGAAATGAAAAGTAAAACCCCAGAGCAGAAGTTTCTGACAGTACATCTTACTGACCAAAGGTTCATATTCAGAACCAAGAGAACTCCCAAATTCAATGAGAAAAAGACAATCCAATAAAAAAAAACTGGACAAGAAATTTGAATCAGCTCTTTGCAAAAGAGAATATCTGAAGAGTCGGTGAATATATCTAAAGGTGCTTTTTATTACATTCTTTTTTAATTTTTGTTCAAATACAGTTGTCCCCATTTTCCCACATTACTCTCCCCTCCCCTCCCCCTGCCCCATTGTCTTTGTCCATGGGTCCTTTACACATGTTCCTTGACTTGACCTTCCCCTTTGGTCCCCATTATCCCCCTCCCCTCTGGTCACTGTCAGTTTGTTCTCTATTTCCAAGTCTCTGGCTCTATTTTGCTCGCTTGTTTGTTCTATCAATTAAGTTACACTTATAGATGAGATCATCTGCTACTTGTTTCAACTTCTTTAGTTGAGACACATATTCAAACTGTGAGACACCACTACCACATGCCATTATGGCTGGGAAAAAAATGAATGAGAATACCAAGAACTGGCAAGAACAGAAGCAAGTGGAACAAATACACATAAAACTGCTTTGGAAAAATTAGTCAGCGCTTTCCACCAAAGATGCTTACTTACCATAGGCCCCAGAAGTTCCACTCCTAGGTATGCACAAAAAGAAATGTGCAACTCTGTTCCCTACAAGACACTTACAAGAATGTTCATAGCGGTATTATTATTAACTTTTCATACAAAGAATACTATAGAGCATTGAGAATGTACAAAGCATTGTTACATACAACAGGCATAAATTTCATAAACAATGTTCAGCTAGTAACAAAGGCAGAGAAAGTGCATTCTGTATGATTATGCTAATATAAGCTTCAGGAGCAGGGAAAACTACCCAACAGCGTGGAAGTCAGGGTGCTAGTTACATGTGGGACTGCCACACTTGGGAGGCTACACCAGGAGGGCCTGTGGGTTTCTGGTCATAGTCATTTCAGGTCCTGAGTACAACTGCCTTCACTTTGTGGACACTGACTGAGCTCTGCATTATAGTCTGTGTGCTTTTCTGTATGTATATTGTACTTCAATAAAACATTTCTAAAAAACTTCCCCAGCACTCCATAAAATAGAAGGTAGTTTGTTTGTTCCCCACAAAAAATGGGGAATCTCAAGAACTCCTAGCTCAGGCATTGAAGTCAACTAAACTACTGCCCACTTGCAAATGACAGCAGTCTCAGCCTGCACGTTTCCTGAGGCTGACGTATTTGCAACATTCAGCGGCACCTCTTACGAGTACTTTTCCTGTTCTATCTAGTTTTCCTCTTTCCTTGTCCTCTTAAGTCTGTGTTTTGTTTTTTCTTTCCTTACATGGTTCTCATGCTGATGAGACCAGACTTCAATGGACCCCAGAAATTCATTTTCGGTGTCTTAATTGCAATGGTAGCTGTGACACAATTGCAGAAAGGCAATTTGCCGTCCAGGTCCACCCAGAAGACACAAAAATGAATTATTTAGGTGCACATCCGTCTGTATTCTTTAGAAGTTAAGCACGGTTTACTTTCACTCCTGCATTGTCATTTTACAATCCCGTTGATGTTCACTGTGTAATTTTAGTGTTCTGCCAAAAAACATGAGGAATTCCTACTGCAAATTGGCATAATTGTTAGATATTTATTCCTTTATTCTTCATATCCCATTTTCAAGGTCAAAAACAGCATTACTTTAACTTCACATTTTATTAAATGTTGCGTTGCTGCTCCACATCCCCCATGGCCCCAAACGCAATTCTTTTCATGCTCAGGAATGGCACAGATTACAATATAAACAGTCAATTTTATTCATAACATAAAATGAATCACATCATGGAAAAATGAAGGATAAAAAGAGAAAAATGAAAAGATGAACCCCCCCAAACAATAATAATGAAGTAAAAAATGGAATCACACCATGGAGGAAAAATAAAACAATGAAGGTAAAACAAATTCTTCTGACGGGACAGAGAGAGAGCAGGATCAACACGTAGCCCTAGAGCTGACCCTGATGCATTTTCCAGAGGCAGCTCCTTTTCTGGGGCAGGAACCGGAGCAGGTTTGAGGGATGGGTCTTCAGGCAGGGCTAGTGGGGCCTCAGTCAAGTCAGGAGGTGCTGCACAGGCGTGCCAGGGCTCCAGAGCTGCAACTGGAACAGCTGCTAGAGGTGGCATGACCCCTGGAGGTGCACACCCTCCAGGTCTGCTTCTGCATTGGGCTCCTCAGCATATACAACAGGTGTTATAACGCAGGATGCAGCTCTGCCTCCTAGGCTCATGCTGAAGTTGCAAGAGGAGAAAAGATTACCCATGTGCCTGCATTTCCATGTGCCCCCACAGACAGAACACAGCCAGAGCCTTCTGGAGCAGCCACAGCCCAGGACCCACCCCAGGATGACCTCCCCACCAGCAGTCCAGCAGATGGGTGCTCTGAGGCCAGTCTTTGCTCCTGGTCAACCTCTGCAGGTGCTCCCTATGTGTCTGGCATGGACCCATCCCCATAAGCACACATCAACCTCCCTTCCCTATGCCAATCCTACTTTTCCTGCCTTTTCACCCTTGGGCTCTGCCTCCTTGGGCTCCAGGTCATCTAGCTCAGTTCCTTTAACAGGGGCACCATGCTCCAGGTTGCAGTTGGAAATCACGAGCTGCCTGGAGATCCTGGGTGCCTTTGAAGAAGGGGTTCTCCTTCATCCATCCAAAAGCCCTGGTTTCCCAGACCCCCAGGTGGCCACAGTCTCTTCTGGCCTGCTCTGGCCCTTATTGCTATGGCACACCTGCCCGTCACTGGTGGATACAGGGACAGAGTCTTCATTGACCAGCTGTCACACCTCCAGCAGCCTTGGGAGGTGGGAAGACAAGAAGACAGCCTCCAGTGCAAATGTCTCTAGCCAAGTGAGCTGGGTAGGGGCAGTCTTAGAATGTTACTGCTCAGTGTAGTAAAGTCACTGATCATCAGGAAGTGAAGTCACTGCTCTTGTCTGAGGAGATGCTCGGGGTAAGGGACCTGGGCAGCAACCTCACAACAGAGCCCAATGGAACTTGAAACCCTGGTAACTGGGCAGCTATGTTCTAAAGCTGCTCCTACCCTGCTCACTTGGTTAGGGACATTTCAACAGTAAGGATGTTCTGCTGTTGTACGGGGATGTCCTGAGGCCATGGCCTTAAAAGAGGCAGCAATGACAAGGACGCTGTTGGTTGAGGGCTCACCACAGAGCCTGTGGCCCTTATCACAGCAGACCCCAGAGATAACACAGGAAGGCCCAGTGTAGTTTTGTTCGGGCCAGGCCACCACTCAGATCAGCCCTGAGCAGCCCTGAGACACCTACTTGTGTGAGTGTGTGTGTTTAAGGGGGTTCAGGTAGGTAGGCCTGCCCCAAGCAGGAGCTGATGAGAACACTGGCAGGCCACTCATGCTCATACACCAGGTCAAGCCTGGTGGGGTGGATGTGGAGTATGGATGGGGTCCTCTGCACGAGGTTTATCCCAAGCCCTGGAGGTGAATCTAACTTTCCTGGTGGAGGTCTGTGCAAACACAGGGCTGGGCCTGATGCTGAAGCGGAAAGTCCAGTGGGAAGCAGCAGCAGCGACTAGGGCCAAGTAGGGCTAGAGGCTTCCCAACTGGCTACCAGCCACTGTTATTACAGACTTCAAACTCAGTTCTGGAAAAACAGGTGATCAAGGAAGAACCAGAGCCTACCTCCTCCAAGTGAGGGCAAAGAGCTCCATACCAATGAAACCAATAGTAGCCCTGAAATCGCTGTCGCCATCCAAGATCCTGGGTACCCAGGGCCCTTTCATGGAGAGAACATGTTGCCTGAAACTGCCAAGGCTCCAGCAGCTTACCCACATGAAACATAAAGGGCCAGACATCCTGAATGTCAAAGAGATGGAGGCAAAGGGTGAAAAGGTGGGGGAGGTAGGGGTGGACGGGAGCAGAGCAGGTAAGTTGTGGTGAGGAGAACAGGTCAGAAAAAAATGAACACTAAAATGCACGACCAAAAATCAAAGACTGCCTCTAATGAGCTATGTACTAAATCTTCCTCCTAAAGGGCATCGGGGGGTTACCACATGAGTGGCATCTCTGGAAGGCTCTGGCTGAGTTCTGTGTTTACGGGGCCATTGGGATGTAGGCACATGACCGGTGTCTTCTCCTCTCAAAACTTGAGCACCTGGCCAGATGGAAGCCCACAACAGTGAAGATCCCAGCCCCCTCACCACTGGTGAGGGGCGGGCGCCCCATCCACCCAGGGCTCACTGAAGGTAATGGTTGCAGGTCACGGTCAGCAGTCAGGGAAACCACGTCCTCTGACCGCCAGAATGTGCCTCGACAGCTCAGGGACACCGAAGAAACAAGAAGACTCCTGTGGCCCAGGTGGAGCAGGCTGCCGCCCCTTAAGCAGCCAAAATACAAGAGCAGCTGACACAGGAGTCAGGGCCGAAAGGTTCGAGTTGAGGGAGATTGTGGCAGGATGGCAGAGAGTGGGTGGTCACGCTATCGGGAATAGTAGGTGCCAGACACAGCAAGCACTCACGCAACTGGTCAGGAGCAGACAGGCCTCAGACCACAAAATATGCTGCAATGTCTGTGGAAGGGTGTCCTGGATGGGGACCTTATGAGCTGCATCTCTGGAGGGCTTGGGCTCTGTTCTGTTTGCGGGGCCCTTGTGATACAGGCATGTGAGTGATACCTTCTCCTCTCACAACTCCAGCACCTGGTCAGGTGGAAGCGCACAAGAGTGAAGATCCCAGCCCCCCTACCAGGTGAGGTACATGGTGCCCCATCCACCCAGGGCTCACTCAAGTCAGCAGAGGCGGGCAGCAGTCATGCATCTGGGGAATCATGTCACTCAACTGCACAGGATACGTCAGAGTCCTTGAAGGCTCGGGGGCACTGGGTGAACAAGTCTCCTGTGTCCCAGGGGAAGCAGGCTGCCACCCCTCAAGCGGCCAGACAAGAACAACAGACTCAGGAATCAGGGCTGAAAGGTTCAAGTTGAGGGAGGTTGTGATGGGATGGCGGAGGGGTTGGAGTCCAGCTTCTCTAGAACAATACGAGACAGACACACAGCCAACACTCCAGCAGCTGGGCAGGGGCAAGCACCCAAGGTGTGAAGATCCCAGCTACCTCACAGGTGGTGAGGGGAACAGTGCCACATCCACTCAGGGCTCACTCAACTCAGCAGTTGTGGGCAGTGGTCAGCCAACTGGGATACCATATCCCTCGACCACATGGGATATGTCAAAGCCCTCGAAGGCTCAAGGGCGCCATGAAAAAAGAAGACTCCTGTGACCCAAGTGGAACAAGCTGCCACCCATCAAGCAGGCTGAACCACAAGAGCAACAGTTCCAGGAGTCAAGGCCTAAGGATTAGAGTTAGGGGAGGTACATGTGGGATGGTGGAAGAGTTGGTGGCCAGGTTATGGGGAAGAGGAGATGCCAGACACAAAGCTAGCACTCAAGTCCATGGGCAGGTGCAAAGATAGGCCTCAGACCAAGAAATCTGTTGGACCGTCCTCTAGGAAGGAGTCTGGGCTGGGGGACCTCATGAGGGGTGTCTCTGCAAGTCTCAAGCTGTGTTCTGTGTGTTGGGGCCCTGGGGGTATAGGCATGAGAGTGGTATCCACTTTTAAAGATTTATCAGCTGCTGGTAAATATGGGCCGGGTTCTGCTTTCAGCCTGCTTAGATTTCTGGAAGCAATTGAATGGCATTCAGCCTGGAAGATCTCGTGTTGGTTGTTGCTGTGTTGTTTTGTGGTGGTGGTGGTGGTTGTTATTGGTGGTAGTGGTGGTATGTGTATGTAAGTAGGTACAGAGCAGTGGGGAGGGAAGAATTTAATGG
>VMDR010012486.1:0-26494 GCA_007922815.1 Macrotus californicus | reverse complement strand
TATCTCTTCATCGCTTAGTTGTATTTTTTCTGGAGCTTTGATCTGTTCTTTCATTTGGGCCATTTTTGTTGTCTTGGCGCGCCTGTTACATAGTAAGGGGCGGAGCCTTAGGTGTTCACCAGGGCAGGGCGGCCACGTCGCTGCGTTGTGACGCTGTTTGTGGGGGAGGGGTCCGAGAGGGAACAATGGCGGCCGCTCCACTCCCTGCCGGTTACCAGTCACTTTCCGCACTACCCACAGTCCAACGGGGCCCCTCTGTTGCTGGCTCCGGTGCCAATCCCCGGTGGGAGGGCTCTGTATGCTCCAGAACCCTGTGGGTCTCTCCAACGAGCTCTCCTGTGAGGCCGGGAGTTTCTCCCGCTGCCGCCGCCTCAACCCCCACAGGAGTTTTCAATCAGAGGCTTTGAGGCTTCACCTCCCGGCGCCGGAACTCTGGGTTGCGGGGTCCGTCTGGCTCCCGAGCCGTTCCTCCCCGTTTATCCTCACGAGGGAGTGGGACGCCCGGTCTGCAGCCGCCACCTCTCCCGGCCAGCCGCACCTTTCCCGGATCCGCCAGCCGCCGCCCCGCCACGCGAGTCCTCTCTGCCCCTCCTACCGGTCTGGATGTAAGTTTCTTAGTTTCTTGGTTGTCGGACTTCCGTACGGTTTGATTTTCTGTTAGTTCTGGTTGTTTTTTGTTTTAAAATTTGTTGTTGTCCTTCTTTTGGTTGTGCAAGGAGGCACAGTGTGTCTACTTATGCCTCCATCTTGGCCGGAAGTCCATAGTAATTTTTTTAAACCCATAGATTCTGACTTAGAGGTAGCTCTATATTTCTGCCATTGAGTACAATAGTCTTAAAAATTTAATTGATACATATTGTTATTCAAAATGTATTTGTTAAACACTTTATGCTGTGCTGTGCGTACATTAGTTTCTTTGCATGTTACAATGGTTGACTTGTCCTGAGTAGGGGCTGGCCAGCTATGGCCTGTGGGCCAGATCAGGCCTACTGCCCGTTTTTGTAAATGGCATTTTATTGGAACATGCTCACACTCATTTGCTTGCATATTGTCTATGGCTGTTTGTAGTATAACAGCAGAGCTGAGTGGCTGTGATAGAAACTCTATGGCCCATAAAGACTGAAATATTTGCAATCTGGACCCTAAGGGAAAATTTTGACAACCCATGGTCTTGAGTGTGAACGTTTGATTTTCCAGCTCTCTTGCTAAGAGAGCCAGATAAAGCAGGTGAGCCTGAACTGTAGCTACCCTGAGCACCACTGACTATCAAAGGTCTGGGGCTGTGAGTCGTGGCCGTGGCCCTGAAAAATGAGGGGCTAACTAACAGAGTCCTCCTGAAAAATACAAGGCTTTTCCAAATTTCTTTAAATTATTTTCAAACCATGTTCCTAGAACCCTTCCTAATCTGTACAAATAGCACAAACTCACAGCTTTTGCATTAACAATTTATTGTTATTTCTTTTACCTCTTTTTTTTTTCAGGAAAAAGGTAATTAGGCTATAAACAGAGGTCTGACAACTAATTTCAGTCAAGGCAAAATTAATACAAAGCAAGCAGATAATTTTAGTCATGTGAAATTAAAATAGATATATTTTAATGACATTTAAAAAAATTCCGAGTCTAATTTTTGCCCTTTGTTTTCTCCTACCTTCTGCTGTTCTCATGTGATTTCCTGGTCTGTGTAGATAGTGACACACTAATTTCGGTGAACTACCAGCTTACTGCTGTGACTGTCTTCAGATCCTTCCTCCTGCTCCAATTATTGATCTTTGGACAGAGAGCTGCTTCCTCCCTTTCATTCTTAGGGGTCCCTCTAAGCTGAAAAAACAGGACTGGCTGAGGGAAAGGTATTCATTGCCCACCCCTTCAATTTTCAAATTTTACATTGACATTAATAGGAGCTGGTGTGCTAAATCTATATTGAAGCTTCAGGAACTTAAAGGTTAGTGGCATTGTGGGTGTGGATGTGCATGTGTGCACTTATTTCTGGGTCGGGGGGTGATTCCAACACTGCTGTGTTCTGCCACTCCACGGACATATTAAATATGCATCTCAATGTCAACAGCACCTTGAGATGTTATCTCCAAAAGTTATCACTTGCCTTCAGAAAACCATAACCCTAAAATATTGATTGGCTAAAAGGCAGGATCTGAAGGAATGAGTCAGTGTCTCTGTGGATTATCCTAATCAAATAAGGATCATATTAACCTAGATATTCACTGATCTGCCAGTATTTGGTTTGAAATGTAGGCATCTCAACTGAAGTTATATGTTTCATTCTTTTGAATATTTCTCCCAGACATTTAAATACATTACCACTAAGCCAGAACCAAGAAAAGCATAAAAAGCATTTTAGGGAATAAATTCAGCAAGTTTCCATTTGTACCAGATAGTAAAATTGTTGACATGCATTATGAAGCATGTGTATATTTCAGACTGTCAAGTCTCCATCACATGCTCAAGGTGGAATATTTTAGCTGCCGTAGGGTTATGTACAAAGGTCTCAGATATTTTAGCTAATAGCATTTTCTAATAAATATATAGTTTCCAAGTTACCTGGCATAACTATTTAGACAAGTCAGGAAAAAATCTTATTTCATTAATTATGTTATAAATGTAATTTCATCGAAGGGTAACCAGCTAAATACAAGATGAAAGGACTAGTAGGGATTCTCTCCATCGAAGTGTTGAGCTTTTTTCTTTTTTTATTTAGAGGCACTTTTATTTAGAGGAAATTCCATTACTAAGGAGGCTATGAGTTGATCGACTGTGTCTTAGAATTAACTACAGTGGTGAAAACACAAATTGCAAACCAGCGTGAAGTCACAAAGGAAAATGAGAAAAGAGAGGAGGCAAAAGTCGGGGATTCATATGTACTCATCATTTTCCTTTACAAAAACAAGTATTGGACCAGCTGCTCAGAGTCCAACATTAGTCAGAGCAAGCCTAATTATTGCTAGGCAGAGGGCCTAATGAGAAGTGCTACACGCGGCCTTCCTTTCTCTTCTCATTTGCTTCTGTTTTCAGGGGAGTCTGGATTTTTGTTGGTGGCAAATGATTATGTTCCCTCTGCTTGATGTGCTACAATGAAATATGGTTGGTAAAGAAAGGGAAGACCAGGACTGGAAAGTGTCTTGGCCACAAATGGTTTGCGTGGGTCTCTGAGGAAGGTTCCAATGTAATAGTGTTTGTAGTGGGGGGAGGAGGTGAAGAGGGGTTGGGGCTCACTTAACCACCATCCTTGGAGTCCTTCGCAGGCACTCCACTTCCCACGGGAAGTGTTGATCCTAGCATTCTCAGCGTGCCCTTTGTCCTTTTCAACGGAGAAATCTAGCACGGCTTCAAATTGAGCTTCAATTCTCACAAGAGAGTGATAATACGTTTTCCTTTTTTCCTAATTTCTTGACTGATTTTTCTTAAGATTCAGAGCTCAGAATAATATTTAGTTTCTCAGAAATGACCAGGCTGGAATTTCCTCATTAGAACACTAATCACAATCTACTGAAGAATACCTTTGAATTCTGTTATGTACCTCTTAGTGTTTCCTATAGTGACATGAAGATATATTTGTTGACTAAACCAATATTTTTTAAATAAACCATGAAGAAATTTAGTTTTTATTTGCATAAGCCTTTCAGTTTATCAAGTGATCCCTTGACTATTAGCTTTTTAACTACTAGAAGGCAAGCCCACATTAGAGTGAACTTTATTCTCGTCGTATTAGACGCGAGGAAACAGATTGCACAGTAAAGATTTGGCACAGGTTAGGTGGCTGGTAATTGCCAGATTCTTGACTAAAACTCACGCTCTAGATTTATAAGCATCGTGCTAAGTTTCCCATCAGTTTATAAAATCTTCAAAACATTTATCCAGTGTGGAAAACTTTCCTATTGGAGTTTTACCACTAGAGACCCCAATTCAGAGTAAAGCCAGCTGAAATTCCCAAAGCATGTCCCAATAGCTGGGGGTAATGAGGAGCTGAAGTCAGCTCTGCTCACAAGGACCAGAGGAGCCCATCGCTTCCCACCGCCACGTTCAGTGGTATCGTGTTCGTAGCTCGAAATCAGCAATGGCGTGATTGTTTATACCATGGAAATTGGCAGATATTTCAAATCAGAGAAAGCTGATTGTCACCTGTCAAGAGTATTTGTTGTCTAACATCTATCAGTGCACTACTGGTTAGAAACCTGGGCACCCAGGCAAAAATTCTGGGTTTCCTGATACTTAGAATATGTTTCAATGCAATTGATTTGTAAGACACCAGGTTTCTTTGTGAATCCCTTTGAGTACATCCTCTGTAGTCTTTTGAAACTCTAGGTAGGAGAACATCAAAGTATCTTTTCCAAGGGAGAGAGTGAGGTCTGGGAATAAAATTTGCTAGTTGTTTAAGGCTATGGGTGTTTGTGAACATGCAATTGTGTTTTAAATTACACATAATTTTAAACAACTGTGTAAAAAGAGTTTTAAAAGTTTAATGGTGCTGAACCAAGAATAGGAATTAAAAATTGAAAAGAAAATACAAAACTATACCTTGTTTTTCTGCTTTAAAAAATAAGTTTCTTTCTCATTTGCAATTAAGATGTTCAGAATTTGCATAAAATGTATAAAATTAGAGATAATTGAACTACAGTAGCTATAAAAGTGGTTTTTCCATTTAAAAAATAAATCAGATGTCCACTAAAAGGGTGTAAGAGCCATTTACCCCCTCTCCTCCTCTCCCATTTGGGTCTCTGGTATTTTTCACACTTTTATAGCTGATTTTTATTGCCAAACAATCCGTGGAGTTTGTAGCAGCTCTGAGACGGCAGCTGGCCCGGGCAGGCCTGTTAACTCTGGCATGTTAAGGACCCTTCGGAAGATTTCAAATCCAGCCTCAGGGTCCAGGTCAGTAGATCAAATCCAGGGAGACCTTCAGGAAGCTGCAGTGGGAATGGAAGGAAAGGAGAACATGGAGAAGAAGGAAGACAAGAAATTCCCAAGTACAGAAATGCCTTTAAACTAAACATTAATAGCTGGCTTTTTTTCCTGTACCAAGGAACTTCACATTTAAAAGGGCCAATTTGGCAAAAAGTGCACCAATGATCCAAGAGGCTACAAATGATGGGCCCAGACTGATGTTTGTGTTCTGATTGAAAGAGACTTCCTTCCCAAAATGAGGTGCCACCTGCATTCTGAAGGTGATCTCAGGACAGTCCTGAGCCACTTCATGAACTGTGTCTATTCCCAATTGCCCATCACTGAGTTGGACTTTGCCTTTCCCTTTCAGGGGCCCAAGCACATGATGATGCACAGACCAATGGCATGCTTTTCGTGTGCTGCTCCCTGCGATGTTTGTAACACTGAGTACTGGTACGCATGCTCCCCATTTTGTCCTGTCCCATGAAAGCATAAGCATTTCAAGGGCAGAGACTGGGTTTATACGCTGACCTTTGGGTGTATGTGTGGGCGGGGGGTGGGGGTGGGGGGCGACTATTCCACAGTGTTAAATCATGGTATCCAAAGTGCCCATGTGGGGAAAAGTGAAGTGTTGAATTCTTAGAAATGTTACAAACTTCTCAAAACTATTTTAGTGGAAAAATGATAGCTGCCGTTCTCTATCTTCTGATAAAGAGTGAAATATTACAGCTTTATAAAATATGATAAGTAAAAACAAAGATAAGTAGTCTCTTCAAGTGGACTGAGATCTCCTACACTAAGCCGTTTTATCTATGACCCTCAAGCATCTGCTCATGCCGTCCCTACGTGTTACGCAATGGGTCCCAGAGCATCTAGAAGGTATGTAAAACATGTTTGTTGATTTGATTTGACATTCTTTATTCTCACAGACCCAGAGCCTTCAGGTCAGCTCTGTCTGGAAAGGCCTTTTCCAGTGGAGTTCTTTCCTGCTAACATTCCTACTCAACTTACATCACATCTCTTTAAGATAATAAAGTAAAAAATCCTTTAGTACCCTTAGACTCCTACCTTTCTTTGGAAGTGATTACCTGATTTGATAATAGGGAATAGGGTTATTGATTTGCTGTGTGACCCCTGCCAAATAGCTTGTTTACTTTCAATTTGGGGGCATCCTGGAGATGATATGTTAACTCACAGTAGCGATGCTGCCGGCGCCTGAGACATCACACAAGGCCAGTAAGGAACAATGGCAGCAGGATGCAAATATTCTGAAACTGCAAACTGCACTATCTA
This sequence comes from Macrotus californicus, assembly GCA_007922815.1. Classification (NCBI taxonomy): domain Eukaryota; kingdom Metazoa; phylum Chordata; class Mammalia; order Chiroptera; family Phyllostomidae; genus Macrotus; species Macrotus californicus. The sequence continues at coordinate 20,305 of VMDR010012486.1, read as the reverse complement.
CAGAGCTATCTGTTCCATTTCTCCATTAGGCACACCTGGATGTGTTCCTCATTAGCTGTGGGTATCTATTTTCCTTATACCATGGCATATCCATTTCCCATAGAGAATCAACATAAACCTAAAATTATTTTTTTACATATTCTATTTCTGTAAAGGTGTGTGACTGAAAATTATTCATAGTCAATAACACATACAACATATACATACTCTATAACATATATGCTACGTCATGAATCTTTATATAGTCTCACCCAAAGTTCTTAGCACACTAGGATAGAAATGTCTGAAAATGTCCTGTGAAGATACGTCTTGAAGAGTGAGGGAAGCGGAATAGCATCTCAGGTCCCAGAGGACTGGGAATGCCTGAATGACCTCTGGGACTGGAAATTGGCGCCTGTGGGGGACAGAGCTGGAATGCATACTACAATTCTCCTCTTGCGTGCTGAGACTGCACGTGACCGCGGTTTCTTTCTCAACACAGTGCTCCAAGAATCAGTCAGTGCAGGTTGTCCAGAGCAGCAATGCCTTTGTAGCACTCTAGGTATTTATTACAGAAAAGTAACATTGTCAATAATGCTGAAAAGTAGAATGTGCAAGTTTCTGGGTTTTTTTAAAGTTGGTAACTAGAATCTCTTTCAAATCTTTGGAAAAATGTGTGCCTTATAGATACTTAATTTAGTTATTTTCTTCCTTTTTAGTCTGTTTACATGGGTATGTAAAAATACAAAGTAGATTTCATTAAAAGCTAGAAAAAGCATTAAAAAACAGGAATAAAATAGGTACCCCATGATCTTCAGAGTTTCTTCCAATGGACCTCAGACTTGGCTTTCAATTTTTCAGCTCTCTGCTACCAAAGAACATCCTTCGCAAGCCCATGCAATAACCGTGGCAATCACGATGGGGGTCCAAGATCCTGGAGAGCCCTGGGGGCACCATGGCCCATTTAGGGCCACCTTACCTTCATCTTTTCACTCAGATTGTCCCTGTGTGATTATTGAATGTCCCCTCCCACAGGAAATGACCCCTTGCTGCCTTCTCTCCAACTAGGGAACTTCCATTTTTAACCTGCCTTCAACTGAATATAAATTCTATTAATTTTTCAAGAGTCTTTTGTATAATATGAAAACTTCTAGCAGAAGACCCAAGGCATTTTCTTTCATCAGCCTGATTCTAATTTCATGAAAGCATTAAAAAGAAATCCATTTGGCTCTTTTACTTGTCCAGCACTCCACTTACTCCGAAGTGCATTCAAAACCACCTCTCGGATTTGAAGACGCCTCTGTGGAATTATGTAATTGGACCAACAGTTGCCAGTTCTCTAACGTCTTGCCACCACACGTTATTGCAGAGCAGACTACCGTTTTTGCCGACCTTCTTTATTACATAAATGGCTACATTATCACTGTGTACACATTAGGATAAGCAAATGGGCCCCTTAAGGCAAATAAGGGTTCAAATAACCCAGACACGGTAGCCCAACTGAATTGAGGATTCACCCTTGTTACAACCTTACTGCTTTATGGCACACGAGCTAGTGGAAGGGACAGACTGCTTCAAGTGTGTTTCTACTGATCCTGCTGGCAAATCACAGCTTTATTACAGTAATGAGCCTGACCATATTTCTGTGCTTATGCATATTAGGCACCAAATGTATTTTCTGGCCTGCCTGCCTGTGGTAGTAACTAACACAAGCAATTTGTCCCGGGTTACAGTGTGTGTGCATGCATTAGGCATGAGCGTGTTAGTTGCTTTGGGTTATGAAATACTACATGTTTCATCATGAGTACCTTTATACACACAACTTAACTGTATGCAAAATAGCTTGGCAATTAACCAATGCAACTTATTAGTTTATTATAGGATTATTGCATCAACATATGAATTGGGGACAGCTACGAGTTCAATTTAGCAATATTAAAAATTTCTGAGGATTATTAAACATCTAAAAAAATGCTGACTTTTTTTCTCTATGGTGTAAGTGTTAAGGTTTTAAAAAAAGTGTCCTGATTCTCCTCTCATTTTTGTTTCCATAAATAACCCTGAGTGACACCCTTTTTAGGAGGCTGTGGGTTTTTAGACCATGAATTTTCCCATACTCACTGTGAGTTGACATTTGGCCTTTGACCCCATCAGCTTTTAGGTAAAGGTGAATGGTCGTTATTTTAATTTCTTCCTCAGGACCATATTTTATATATGCCATCTATTGGGCCCCTGATTATTAAAAAATGACATCAGCATAATTTAGCTTAACCACTAAAAACAATGTATTTTTTCCTTTCTGTTGACCATGGGGGAATCATAAAGCTTGTGCTGTTCACTTGATTGTAGACTGTATAGAAAGTGTACCAATTTAGGGGCTTACTCCAAAAGTGCATACACATGGAAATATGTCCCTTCATTTCATTAAAATGAATTCTTACTTCCACTCCCTTGCAAGCAAACAAAAATAAGTACATAAATGAAGAGTTAGGGTTCGTGGGAAACCTCTGCTGAAGGAACGGCAACAGTGCCACATGCATACACATCACTCATTGCACGTTGTCAGAGAAAGGCCTCTTCCCTCCATTCAGGTTGGAGTTACGTAAACAACCGCCCAGGACAGGTGCCTTTATTTAGCTGCAGTTAAAGCTGGAATCATGTTGGACAAGAGCTGATAACATGAAATAACATGAAATAAGTGGGCTTGTCCCTTCTGAAGCTTGCTTTACAGTACTGATATTTCTCCTTAGCAAACCCTGCTGTGTTTTTAAGTAATACAATAAAACAACATAAATGTCTTTATGGCTAAAACATTGTTTCAGAAGGAACGTGGCTGTTTTATTCTTGTCTTTAATCTCTTCTACATTGAATTCTTGAAAGCAGGGCCAGCTTCCTAGCCTATGTGTATGTAATAGGCGATTTGCTTTTGTACACCCCCTGAAATCACTCATGAGCTGAAGAAAGGGACAATGGGAAGAAACCCTGTGTGGATAATAGCAACACTCCAAATAAATATCAAACCAAGACTGAAAAGTGTCTTTTGCAGTCCTGTCACAGATTGACATGGCTCATGATAGATACTTAGTTCTCTGAAAGTTTCCCCTGCACCTTCACTGGGAAGTTGATAGAAATTGCTCCAGCTGAATGCTTAAAGCAGATGTTATCCCATTAATTAGCTCTGGACCCGGGTACACTCGAGACTTTCCCGTTTTCAGGCCGAAAGGAATTGGTCCCAGTGAGTGTGCTCTATATCCACATTTAGTATCATCTCATAAACAGCAGTGAAAACACAGCAGGCCCTTGATGAAGATACATTAGCTTATTTCTAATTTAAAGTTATGTTGCTTAACCTTAATGTAATTGGTCACCGGTGGCCAACTGTTTGTATAGTGTGTTGATGACCAAAGAGATGTAATAAATTATAAAACTCTCCACTTAAATGGAGGGAACGACTGTTCTGTTAAAAGCTTTGCATGTAATAATGGTAAAATAATTGCACCTCAAGCCGAATAACTGTGAAGCTGTTAATACTAACAGAGTTGTTCTCAGGATAGCTCGGTCCATCCCCATTTAAGACAAACACATGATCCTGGCTCTTATATTTAGCCAAAGACTATCTTTGAAAGTCGACTCTCACATTGAATCAAATAAAAGAGAGAGTCAATCTGTTATCTTATTTGGGGTTGATGGTGATGGCTAGTGAGTGGACTGAATTAACATAACCAACAGTTATGGTTAACTCGGAAATAAAAAGCACAAATAATTCTATTCTGTATACTGGTTGCAGTCACTGCACACACATCTTTAAAGAAGAGTTGATTAGCTGGTTGGAATAACAGGGATAATAATCAAATATGAAAGTAATTGACACAACTTTAATGTTTAATAATGAATAGCATGCCAGAGGCAGAATAAAGAGAAACTGTCTTCTTTCCTGAGAACAAGTTCTGACTTAAAATTTCTTAGGCCAAATATAGACAGCAATTATTACTTGAGGCTTGTGAACTACAGTTCCAGGATTATAGTTAAAGTTATAAATATGGTTAAAATGAATCACGTGATTAACAGCCTTCAATCTATCACAAGTAACAATATTCATCCCATAGGTTTCCTACATGATGCCATTGAAAATGTATTCTCCCCTTCATCCTGTTAGAGGCTGGAAATGCAAAAGTGAAATAAACACAGCCCTGCTTCAGCCCGGATGTTCTTATTCTCATCCTCGCTGGATTGTGTTAACTAGCTTTGCTCAAGTAGGAGAAGTGAAGGTTTTTGTTTTTCTCCAAAGATAGTCCTTTTCTCTAAATATTTGCATTCTGAATTTGGATCGCCTCCAAAGGGTACTCAACTTCACATTGGAGAAAACGTTTCTCTCCCTTCTCATGTTACATTTCTTAGAAAGACCTTCCAATAATTTAAACTATTTACAGTACCCCTAGGTCATTATTTCCCCCGACTCTACTCAAATACCCTGGGACACTATTTACGGCTGACTTCTGAGTTACCTTATGGGATCGGTTTACAAAATGGAGACTTCACCATGTGAAAGTCATTATTTTGTTTAACACAATGTGCAATGTTAATATGTGTGTGTGTTTTTTTTAATTTACTACTTTCACACAAACACTGCTGTGGCTGGGAGTGTTAGCTGAGAAAACCCCAGAAGCTCAAATGTGAAGATATGTATCTCTCCAGGGTCACTCTATTAATATTATTTGAGGTTATCTCATAAAATCAAAGATACTGATTAGAAAATAACAGGAGAATAAATGGGATTTCTTTTACTTCCCGGAGAAAAAACTTTCTATGAAATTATAAATTCTGCATTATGGAGAGTAACCAACCAGAGCTTCCAAGCAGTCAGGGGACAGTGGGCTATCCCGTGAAGGCCATGCTAATTGAAGCTATAAAAGGAGACGTCCCCAAGTTTGTACAGAGAACAGTTGTGCCCTGGGAATAACTTCAGAGCTACCCTTCTTAATAGTAAAAATGACTCTGTTGCTGTTCCAACTAAAAATCAATGTGGCTCACAATTTTAATAAGGAACATGAATCTAAAAATGTGTTTAGTATCAGGTTATATAAACACACCCTAATGAGATACCATAAAATCCATCACATTAAAGGCTGGTTTCCTGCAAGGTATATTAGCTAAAAATGCTCTATATATTAGGTCAGTATACAACAGTACACATAATAAAGCAGCTCTGTCAAGATAAGATGCATGTTTTGCCCCTTAAAACTGTTATGTTTTGCACATTTTATAAGGTTCCTTGAATACATGAATAAGATAAGTTATTCCCATCTCTTTCTTAAGCAATCTCAGAAATGACTATGACCTGAAATTGGAATTCTTGTAAACACCCATCCGAAGAAAATGTGTGCAGCTCTGTCTTAAAGAGACGGTACATGTTTAATTATCCCAACTTCTTCTAGCAGAATACTATTAACATGCACATTAGCATCATCTCATTGGTTCATCCTGCTGCTCCACCTTAGGGGCAGCAGTAGGAGCTAATCTTATTGCTCCCACGCGCATAATAATGAAATTTGGTCTTGTCTCAAGGCAGCATTCATTGGTCTAAAGTACAGCTGGAGACATTACCATTTTGGAAAATGTCTGACCAATTCATTGTAAAAAGATAAAGAAATAAAATAAAATATAGTCCCAAACAACAATTGTGAAATATATTATTTTACCTTGAGAATCAAGTGTTACATGATCGAAGGGACAAATGACTCCATGTCTGAATACAGATAGGAGAGGAAACCAAAATCTTAGATACCTTTATCTGTGCGCATACCGAGGAGCAGCCCTTCCATACAATCGTGTTGACCTATGAAAGTTTTGTTTCTGAATGCTATCGTCAGCTGTAATGGCTGCAGTAAAAATAAACCAAAACCATAGAAAAAAACCCTTTCCTCATGTCCTTTTCATCTGTTTTCCAAGAAACAATGACAAGATTGCATGGAAAATATAATACCATTGCCTTTTTGCAGGCAATGTTGGAAAGCTCTAATAAAAAAATATGCATACATTGCATAGCACACACAAAAATACATGTGAATTCCAGGCTACTGAATTGAGGGAGGTTGTTCCAACATTTCCCCCACTGTACATTATTTGTATTCAAGGTTTTTGAAATGACATTGTAATCTGATGATGCACCAGCCTATTATATTGTCTAGCAGGACAAATATCCTTGCGTTTTCTCTGTAGAACTAACACAATTTTTCCATGTCAGAGGTGCATAATATCCTGGCGGTCATAAGGAATGATGCTATTAATCCTCTTGGGCAATCTCCAGGTCTGATTATTAGGGAAATAAATTTGCATGCTGCATATGAGCTAGGTGAATCACCGAGAGCACAAATTATATTTCCTGACAGCAAGTTAGAGAATGGAGCCGTGTCGCTTTTTTTATCTTCCCCCCCTCTGAAAGCTATAGAATTTCAATTCATTACATGAGATTGCTTAGAATTCAAGTCTCTTTTTAAGTTGATATTAAGTTGAGTCTGTTATCTCTGTGAAGGCTGGTAGGTTCCCCAGAGTATCCACCTAATCACTACTTAAAAAAATCGAAACGTATAGTTAGTGTCATGATTTAGGTACCAGAGCTACTTTATTTATCAGCACAGGGTGAGATAATTTCAATTTGAGCCTCCATAGCCCTCATGAATTTAACTGACTTGAAAGCTTTTCACCCCAACTCCCTTTCTCCCTCCCCCTTTTGTTGCATATTGTAATAATAGTTATTCTGGGCACCTTCCTTGCTGTCATGCCAAGCAATGCACTAGGCTCCTTCCTCTGTCGTAAAGACCTGATCTAGCCAAGCTTGTGCAAACAGCCCCCAGTTTCCCTCTCCACGTCTGACTGCTGCTCTTTGCCAGCAGTACTGCCAGGCATGTCTGCATTCAATATCCATGATGAATGTATTTTTATTATTTCCAGGGATTGGCATCTGAGAAACCTTTTTGCATTATTAAATTGGAGCAGGGAGAATGATAGCAAATAAGAGCATAATAAATTGCTTTATGTCCTAATGTATTAATTAAGCAGACATTTATTATAATGGTTGTTTTATAGACCCATTGTAAAAATGTATGATTGTGTGCTGATACTCTTAGCTGGAACCACATACGGTAACTCGGGTGGATGGGGTGTGACGTTTGTCAGATTGGAAAGGGTTCGCCAGGTCTATTTCGAAAATTCACAAGGCATCAGAGAACCTGGCTGAGCTGAGAGTTTGGTGAAATAGCACTACTATGGTTAGTGTGCCAGAGAGAATCCTTTCATTATTATTGTGGTTACATGTAAAATAAAAATATATATACCACACATGGTAAATACCTTATGTTATATAGTGTTTTACAGTTTTTAAAGTACATTTACAGATGAATGCACTACAAAAGATAGACAAGATTGCAGAGCCTTCCTTCAATTCAAAAATGTGTATTATTACCGTTACTTGAAACAGAAATACATGAACATTTCAGAATAATAGGAATAATGGCAAATCCAAGAGGCAGACAATTTTGGAATATGTAAGATCCAAGTGTTTCAGATTATATTTATTTATTCAGAGTGAACCAAAAGCAGCATGGCTCAGAGGGTTATATCTCAGCCTTCTGATTACTTGAGTCATGGGTAAGTGTAAAAAAGAGAAAAAAAACAACCACAATTATTTCTTTATCTTGCTTCTTCACAATGGGTTAAGTGATTCATCTACCATTTTGCAAAATAAATAAGTGAATAAATAAAAGGTCCTTCTATCACTTTGCTCTTCCATGCAGCCAAAATGGTTCTGGTGCAAATGTTCTCAGAATAGAAATACCTTTGAATCACAGGTGTGCTTTGTAGGCACCTGGCTTCTGACTCTGCATAGTCAAGACATATTTTCTAGATTAAAAAAAAAAAAACAAGTACCAGTGGAGGTACTTCATAGAATGTCAATGGGGAGGAACACCGTGGGACTCAACTGCTGTTCCTTGTCCCTCACATGGGGGATATTTGGTAGTAGTGGTTTCAGCACTGTTGACTTTAATTCCTGTCTAGTCCTGGAGACTGAGGCTGATAATAGAGGTGACTGGTAATGAGCTCAGAAAATGCCTAAACCCAGTTACTGCAAATAAAACAAACCAAACCCATTCCTTGTGCCATTCTAGACTCCTTCCTACAATATTTCAGCACTCCAGCTGGCTGCAAAGCAGGTGTCAGTATTGGGACAAGGAGAGATGGAGAAGGGACCAACTGGGCTCTCCTGATCTCAAGTGCACATGAGAAGCCTTGAACATGACCACTGGCCAACTTGGAAAAAAGCTGTAGAGGTCATGCACAGTGCATCCATGAGCTGGTAGCCAAATGACACGTAATCCAGAGTAATGTTTCCTCCCTCTGCATGATTGAAAACAGTCATTCAATTCCGTGAAAATACATGAGTTTGACAAGTAACATTAATATTTAGAAGGTGATAAAATCTTAGTCATCTGAGTTGGCTACTTCAGCACTAGTGGTCCTGATATTGTGTGTAGATTACAGAAGGAATTTCCATCTCCTAATGCCAAACATCCGCTGGACACCTTGTTTATGTTCTATTCAGTGGTCTGCTCCATGGCCTTCTCTATAGGGGTGGGGTAGGTTTATTTCAGACATGAGGACACTGAGATCTGAGCAGGAAGTCAGTGCCCAAGCTTAGAGCTAGAAGGTGGTAAAGCTGGGGTTCAAATATGGTTCTGATGCCAAAATCTCTTGTTCTTGTTCCTGGACCAATCTTTCTCTTAGAAAGAGGGAGGGAGAGAGGTAGGGGTAGTGATAGGAAGAGGGAAAGAGATAGAGAAAGAAACAAGAAACAGAAGATTGGGGAAAGAAGAAAAAAATATAGAATGAGAGACTGGGTGGGGGAAGGAGAGAGAGAGAGAAGAATCTGAGTCTCTGAATGAAAGGAAAGAGAAGGTAAATATGATCTGAAATATTCCTTTATTTTTTTCACACTTTTGCTCCAAACTTGGTACTGGATACTCGATCTTTACATCAACAGGAATAGCATGTGAACCATTTCTATTTGTCCTTGAGGATTAAAGGAAGGAGCTTGAGGTTATGTGATTTCTGGCCATTGCCTTTCTCAGAAGATTTATCACACAGAGTCCAGAGGCCATGGACCCTCATGCCTGTGGATTATGGTGTTTGAACCCAAAGTTAGGTGTAAATTAATCTTGATCCCTTACTAACTGTCATGCCGTAGAGAAAGCTACTTAACCTCTTGGAGTGTTCAATTATTATTGTTGGTAATATTGCTGTACTTAATAGACTCAATTGTAAAACTTCACGAAGCACAGTAAATTCTCCCAGGTCTCTGGTCAAAATGCAAATTTGTACAATCCAAATTATAAACCAGGCAGAATCCAATCCTCCTAGGTCATTACCTACCCAGCATAAAAACGATATACTGATTGGCTGTGCCCAAGACACTGAGCATAAAACCAAAATCTGAGAGTGGCAATGATTAGCCTCTCACAATGTGATTGTGTGGAGCTTGATATGTAATGTGTTCAATTATAATCATAGTAATTTCCACATCTTACATTTGTTCCAGGCTGTGCCATGAAAAGAAGTTTTACTTTGGGGTCCCCCCTTTGGTTTCATAATTACCTCAAGAGATAACTAAAACGTCTATGGACTTCTATGGAGTTTCAGGATTTGAAGTGATGTGCCTAATGACACCAATAACTAATAGGACAGGACCTGAAACTCGAGTTTCTGGCTTCTTGTGGTACTCCTTCAGGGCGTGAAATTTCAGATCTTGAATCTTAAGTTGAGGTGTTTAAAAAAGAGAATGGAATATGGAGTGTTTTCTACCAGACTCTTTGACCAGTATAAGAAACTAGAGCACACCAAGCTTTGCATAAAGGCTGGCTCCACAAGGTGAGTTGACCAATTCATCTTTAAAAACTGCACAGTTACAACCACACTAATACCACTTACATTTATATGGGGCTTGGATTCCAAGCATAGCACACTTGTCCTGAAAGCAAAGGCTAGCTTTGCAGGATTTTGCCCAAAGTCCTGGCATCCACCAGGGAGAGGGCAGTCTACTGTTGGCTTCTGTGCAGTGACCTATCATGACAAAAAAAGGAATTTCACACAGTCCAAGCAACTGACAAAACAGCTTACCTTTCAGGGAAAATGTAATATTTTCTGATAAGCAGCTTATGCTAGCTTTCTTAGCAAATAGCCCGGAAGCATTTCTGTCGGTGGCATTTCTAGATGTGATAAGTTGAAGGGAACCCCTCTGACCATGCCATAGTCAGGCAGGCCCTTTTCATTCAGGGGACAGCTATTTGGAAAAACATAAACATGTGGCAATTTGAAAATGATATAAAGTAATTGATCACAGAGAGAGCCCAGAGCATGCATTGTTAGCAGAAACACATGTCCCTGTTTATGAAGTTGCAAACAGAGAAGTGTGTATTTATTGTTGAAGGTGGAGGCCAAAGCCCGGGGCAAGATTAGGTCAAAGCCTTGTCACTTTTGCACATGGCTGTGCGTAAAACCAGTGCACACACTTTAGCAGTAGCGTTTGCCAATGTGTGTTCCATGAACAAGGGACAAGGTACTGGAGTTTCCCCTTCTGGGTTTCATTTGCTCATCACAGCAACTTAATGAGGGGATACTATTACCATTTGGTGTAAGAAGGACTGAGGATCAGAAAAGACCCGTAGCTTATCTGACATTGGGAAGGTGATTTGAATCGATTTCTGACCCCAAAGGCCAGGGTCCCATGGCCACACTCTCCCTCCAGCACGGAAGAAAGTGAGAGACGAGACTTTGGGCCGGGTTTGCCTACTTCTGCCTGTTGTGAAAACCTAGGGTTATGCTGTCAGGCTGCTCAGAGACAAAGGGTCACGGTACTCTGTCCCTCTGTAATTATTCACCAAAGAAGGCTTAAGGAGGTGCCATGTCTCCTCACATGTCTGAGTACCAAGGGCTTGGTCAGACTCTGGTGAAAGATGAAGGCAGTTCTTTGGGGAAATTTCCAAGTGACGTACAGCCTTTGTATTGCAAGGAACACGATTATGCCTACAGAGTTTGCTTTCATAAATTTGGTTGCAGGCTATTTTGAGGGAAAATTCATCCCATCTTCCCTTTACCTTTCAGGTATTCGGTAACTATTAGACCACATTTTAAAATGAATTGTGTGCACTGATGTTAGCGAAGGTTAGACTCTCTGAGCTGCTACCGGTGACATATGACTATAGTGACAGACAGTCAGCAGTATTCAAACGGAATTAATCAGAAAACACAGCCTACTTCAATGTGACGTTTAGAGGGAGGAGGAATAGCTACTTATTTACCAAAGGGATGTCAGTGAACCATCTTTCTATCTAGAGATAGCCTATGGCTACATAATCCTTTCAAACCAGCAGCAGAACGATAAACTACACTGGGAGCCAGGTCTTCTAGGCCCGTTCCCTCCTGTTCTCTCTTCTCATTCCTCTAGCTGGTCCTGATTATTTTATTTTGAGCAAGGCCATAAGGTAAAGTGGGGTGTTTGGATGCCTTCTTTGGGGACAGTGGGGACACAAAGAGCCTTTGGAGATGGAGGCATTTGCTCTGATCATTCTCGAAAGTGAACGCACATACGTATCAGCACCCTGGAAGGAAAGAAATATGGTAATAATGGTGCTGGTGGTGCCTTAATTTCACAAATATGTAATGCTAATTATGTAAACATTTGAGAACTCTGAAATCTCTTCATCATGCATGTCATACAATGGAAACATTATGCAGCCTGACTCGACATTATACAGCAATAATGTTATTTCACGTTGGCTACTTGACAAGCATGGGCCAATGCTGTCTATCAAACAAAACTGTTGTGCCAGATTGTATCTTGGCGATAAGTAGAAAAAGAGCCACTCAGAGTCTGTTTGTGTATTAGTCAAGGCATCAGGCTTAGGCCACTCCTTCAGATACGTCCTTTACTAAAAAATATGGAAAACTTCTGCGTACCAGGTGTCCTAGTCAGCTCGAGCTGCCATGACAAAACGCCACCAAGTGGGTGGCTTAACAGAAATTTATTTCTCCCAGTTCTGGAGGCTGTAAGTCCAAGATCTGGCTGCCAGCATGGTAACATTTCGGTGAGAGCCCTCAACCCGGCTTGTAGGTGGCTGCCTACCTGATGTGTCCTCACATGGCAGAGGAGAGAGAAAGACAGACAGACAGAGAAACAGAGAGAGAGACACAGACAGACAGAGAGGAGTTCTCTTCTTATAAAGACACAAATTTCATCATGAAGACCCTGCCCCCATTATTTTGATCGAATTATGTTTGTTAGGCACATCTCCAACCTCCATCACATTAGGGGTTGGAGCTTTTATATATAAATGTTTGAAGGGCACAATTCAGACCATAGCACTAAGATGCAGCTGGATATTTGTTGCCGACCCCTGCCGCCGACATACCCAACCTTTGCTCATGAACTTTTATTTGTTTCAAATTAAGTATAATTTAATGGCTCCATTTTTTTCCTAAGAGTTGAGGAAATTATTTTGCTATAACTTCCCAAATTCTGTATGCCCCTCACACTTAGACAAGTGAGACAGATACTACCCAAATTTGTCACAATGGCAAGCAAACTACTTGACACCCATGTCAGTGAGACTGGGTGAAGACTTCTGGAATGACTCTGACACTTGTGCTGAGACCAAGGACTTTGCCTCGAGAACAAACCCAAAGGAACATGGACGTTTTCACCATATCACCATTCCTTCTTTCCACCTAATGCCAAACACGCACTTCAGTTTTAACATTGCATAGTAGTCACGGCGGGTCAGAGCATTCAGGGCTCAGTGACAGAATGTCTAGGATTTCAGTCTGACACCAAACTTACAGTAAGAGTGTCTCTTAGATACCTGAAAGTAGCGCCATTGATTTTCTTCATACAGTTGGTGTTGCAGCATTTCTGGTGAGCTGGTGAACTAAAAATGCCTTCGTGCTTAGGTGATTCATAGCTAGACAGAAGTCAGGAGTGAAATTCTTTTTTTTCCCCTCCTTTCTTTCTTTCTCTTTCTTTTGCGCACTCTCTCTCTCTCTCCCTCTCTCTCCCTTTCTCTCCCCCTTTCTTCTTCTTCTTCTTCTTCTTCTTCTTCTTCTTCTTCTTCTTCTTCTTCTTCTTCTTCTTCTTCTTCTTCTTCTTCTTCAGAAGCTGTGAAAGACCTGAGAGGTTTATTCCTTTAAAGGAAGAGATTATTGAGTAATTACCAGCCAGGACTCACTTCTTAAAAGCTCGGTAAAACTTAGAGGCTAAGTCTATATAGCATAAAGTGAAGAGGATAGTTGGCAATTATTATTTAATTTGAGCAATCTTTGACAAGAGGTCCTTTTACAATTAATTAATCTTCATTTAAACACAATTTCATAAGTGGACCCCCAAGTATCACCTCAGGAGGAAAATGCAGTACCAATAATGTTATTATGTCAAGAAATATCATAATGGAATCTACAACATGACACACATAATTATTCCTAACCAAAATAAAGTGGTCCCTAATGTTCAGAATATCAGTCCTATTTCTTTCTCTCAATCCCTCTCTCACTGACAGAGAAAAAAATTTTCAAGACCTTTATAGAAAGAGTAACTTAGTAAAATGCTTCCATTAATGTAGATGAATTTTGCTCTGTGACTTGAACTTAGAAAATACTGTTATGCAAACTTTTCAGGGATTCATCAGGGAACTTCTATAAGTTTTTGGTACACACAGAGCCCTTTTAGTTGGATTTGCAGATGATGCCTGGATGGGAGGGAGCACATGCACCCTTCTTGCCACAGTATTTTACGTATTTTACGTATTTTAATTCAGCTCAACTTATTTCAACTACCTGTAAGGTACACACGTAGGTGACACCTACTCCGTTGCAGGCACTGTGCTTTCTAAGTAATGAGCTCCTGCTAGATAGAGTTTTTTAGGCAGGAACCAAATCCTAATGGACTCTGTATCCCTGCTGCCTAGCAATCAATATTCAAGTGTGAATGTGCACAGTGTGTTTGGGGAATGCAGTCCTGCATCGGACTGGATAATAAGTGTTAGGGTAATAGGACAGGGGAACTGATCATGGAGAGTCTTGAATACAGTTGAGAGAGTCTCCGACAATAATGATCCAGAAACCAGAGAATGTTCCTGTGGTAAAGACTTCAATCCACATAATATCCATGCCATTATCCAGTGCAGTTTTTCCAGTTGGCAGGTTTTTTTTCTGTAAAGAGTGAGGTAGTAAATATTTTCTGCAGCTACTCAACTCTGAGCCATTGTAGCAAGGAAAGTTGCCACAGACTGTATGTGAGCAAATGGATTGGGCTGGATTTAGGCCTTAGGTCACAGTCAGGCCACTTCTGATCTGGCTCAATGCTTGCTTTTTCTAAAATTGTATAACAAAAGAGCATATACTGAAGTCTTCTGAATGGCAAGAACAGTACTTAATGAAGAATGTTATTAGTGATTTTTGATCACACAGTATATGTGGATCAACAAAAAATAAATGACAAAATAACTCAGAAGTCACTGCACCTTTAAAGCCTACATTTGTAATGCTCAAGTTGAATTATAGGAATATGGATTGAGTGGTGAGTGAATACTGCAATGATCCTACCAAAACTAATGTTCAAACAAAAAAATTGAATTTCAGTGACCTGCTTAGACCAATTTAAAGTCAAAATATCAAGAAACCACTCAATTCTCCGGGGAGATCTGCATTCATTTCCAGATGGCACTCAGCATGAAGATGGAGACAAGCTGAGCTCTTTGATCTGTGCCAGGTTTGCTCAGAAGTGAGAACCTGAGTTACAGGAGGCATGTGGTCTGACTCTCGGGTGAACCTCCTGCCCCCCTGGCTGAGCTAGGAAGGGCTGGATGTATCCAGCGTAGGAAGTAACCCAAACACTGGCGAGAATTTCTCAGAGCACAGTTGTGGCACTCACAGTCCGTTGTAAATGATCACCTGGAACTCCTACCTCCCTGCAATACTGTTAAGAAATTTGTCACCTTTGAAAAGATAGTGGTAATAATGACAATGACAATGATAATAATAATGACAAGCAGGGAACTGGCTATGGTCCTTTGAGTGAGCAAAGACTGAGTGAAATTTTCTTTGCTTCGTTTCCCCCACTGGCTCCCTGCTTTCTGTCCAGGTGTGATTTTTCTCTCTGTAGTAGTTTCTGAATGTTTGAATGGTGGATCACACACCTTTAAGGCTGTTATTTTCAAGTTTTAATAATGTTTTGCAACTCATTTCCTGTTTCTCAGCTGCCAACCTTGCCAAAAGCATTCCTTGTCAGGTACTAATTTGGGTGACGTGAAGACCACTTGATCTAAATTTTTGGTGGGTAATTACTGAGTCAGAAGTGAGTAATTTTTTGATATCCAGTGGCAGTCAGAAAGGTGGGTATTTTACTACCCACTCATTAGAGATTCTCTGGTAGTGAAATGTCCTGAATTTTGCTCTGTTTGCACACAGAAGAAAAATCTGACTGCTCATGTAAAAAGTAACTTCCTGCTTATTTTGGCATCACTTACAGGGTGTATCAAAGTTTTTTTTATTATGAACCCACTCCAGGGTTTCATTGAACCTGCAATATTAATTTTGTATTGATCAAAGTCTCATGAAGTGACTTTCTCCTTTTTAAGTTATAGAGATCTTGTATTTAGTTCAGACAATAGTTAAAGATATTTCAGTTATTAAGGATTTAAGAAATACTACAAGTCCTCAGTAGTAAATCTTAGTGTTTGAGAGTAAAGAGCATCCATCACCCTTTCTCTGAAAGTGCTAGCCCCTTTCCATGTAACACTTTTGAGTGGGTGTCTTTTAGGTTTCTGAAACTGTTCATTTTATGTTTCTACCAGAAGAAATAAACAGCAGAGAAGTTTTTGGTGAGAAATGAAATATCACTTAACCTTGAGCAAGCTCATGTACCCATATATTGGAAGCAGTGAAATAGAAGATGAAAATTTTGTTTTGGGAACTTCCTATGTTTAATAACAGAGAAAACATACCATATCATATCATGGGCTTTCATCTGCAAACAGAAATTTAAACTGATATTACATATCATAGAGTTTTTCCTTTCATAATTTCCTACGATTAATTCACAACTTTTTTTCTATAACTAGGCCAAATGCACAATATAGAGTTGCATCTTTATAATATGGTTTCATTATTCAGGATTCTATTCACAAAGATCCAGCTTAAAAGTGAAAAAATAATTTAATTGATTTGAACAAATTATTTCAGAAATAATGAATTGAATACTTCTGCATTAGTTTCCTGTGGCTTCATACCAAATTAATGCAAACTGTGTGCTTTAAAGCCGCATAAATTTATTCTCATAAGTCTGGAAACCAGAGTCCAAAATCTATGTTACTTGGCTGAAATCAAGATGTCAACGGGGCTATATTCCCTGGGGAGGCTCTGGAGAAAATTTTGCTCTTTGCCTTTTCCAGCTTCTTGTGGTTGCCAGCACTCCTTGACTTATGACTGCGTCATTCCAGTTTCTGCCTCTGTGGCCACATTGCCTCCTCCTGGTCTGTGTGTGTGAGAGAGAGAAATCTTCCTCTTACAAGGATATATGTGACTGGAGTTAGGGCACATAATCCAGGGTGATCCTCCTATTCATCTCGTCTTAGAATATGCAAAGGCTGCTTCTTCTTCTCTTTCTCCTCCTCCTCCTCCTCCTCCTCCTCCTCCTCCTCCTCCTTCTTCTTTCCTTTTGGCCATGTAAGGTAACTAACAAGAGCCAGGGAATAGGATGAGGATGGCTGGTTCAGGTGGGCATGGGTTTCAACTGACCACAAATGCTTATCGAATATCGACACTCTGAAAGACAGAATACCATCTACACCCTAGTTAAAGCATAATTGCTTGCAGAGGTTTGGAGAAAATAAAACTCACTCCCATCTAGAATAACAGAGGTTGTTAAAGAAAGGGAAGTGTAAACTATGCTTTGAAAATAGGTATGAATTTGAAGGCAGCAACAGGGCAGAGTGAAATTCCCAGTGAATGGAAGATGAGTCTGGAAGCTGCAGAAGGAGATAAAATTGGCAGGTAGATTGTAGCATTGGGTTAGATCCTTCGGTTCTAAAAATATATTTCTGGGTTTAAATCCTCACTTGATCTTTTTCTAGCTGTTTGCCTTTGATCTCAAATTTGTATATTTGTATATCAAATTTGTCATATTTAGAATAGAGATGCTCATATCTAACTCAAAAGCATTTGTTACAACATGAAGATACTTAGAACAGTATTTGCATATAGTAAAATATAAGCTGCTATTGTCATCCCTAAATATCTAATAATTTCTTATTGATTGGATTTACTTATAAGACATTTGTTTAGAAGTTGAGTCAAAGATTCAAGTTTAAGGATGACCTTCAATCTCCAGCTCTGTTACATATTTTCTTTTCCAGACTAAATTCTTTAGTGGGCTCTTTAGAAGACACATCATGTTGGGAAGAAGTAGCCTCATGCAACAAAAAGGACATACATTTTAAGACATACAAGACTAAGTTCATATCCAGACTCTGGCACCTGTGTGACCCTGAGAAAGTTGCATGTCATCTCTGAGTTAGCCCATCTGTTCAGAGATGTTGATACTGCATTTCTCACAAGGTCACAATTTGAATGTTACCAGATTCCTAAGGCCGATGCAGAGGGGCTCACCAAATATTCTGTTTCTTCACATTTCTTCATTGCCTTCTAGTTAGGTGGGACCATGTGACTAGTTTTTGCCATTGAATTGTGGGTGCCATTCTGCACCAAGGCAAATAAGAGGTAGTATGCAACCCTCCAAGTGCTTTGCTCCCCTGAGAATCTAAGGTGGCATATGTTCTGAAAGGTACATGTCTGAAAACTTCTGGGGAATGCATCCCACCCCACTCCTGGACATTCACATGAGACATACAGCTGTGGAAAGATGAACTGTGCATTATGTTAACCTGCTGAGGTAGAGGGTTTATGACTACAGCATGATATAGCTGTATTTGTTTCACATCGCTGTGTAACAAGTGACCACAAACACAGCTGTTAAACACAACACATATTTATTATCTGTTGGTCAGAAGTCAGGGTTTGACATGGTTGGATTCTCTGCTTAGGGTCTCATCGAGCTGAAATCAAGGTATCTGTTCTTATCTGAGGCTCTGGGTCATCTTGCAAGCTTACTTATTAATTTCCTTGAGCTTGTAGGATTGAGGCTCCATTTTCCTTGCTGGCTGCTCCTAGCTTCTAGGGGCCGTCGGCATCCCTTGCCTTGAGGCCCCTTCTACCTTCATGTCAGCAACAGAACAGTACTTTCTTCCTGTCCTGAATCTCTGATTTCCTCCTTGTGATCAGTTAGAGAAAACTTTCTGCTTTTGAAAGGTTCATGTGATTACTTCAGAGTAAACCAAGATAATCTCCCTATTTTAAGATTAATTGATTTGGAGCCTTAATTATGTCTGAAAAACCCCTTCTCAGCAGTACCTAGGTTAATGTTTGTTTGTGGACCAAGGGTTGGGAGGCTTGGGGATCATTGAATTCTGTCTACACAATAGAATATCTTAATATATGGAATGCCTACCAAATAATAGGTTCTTAATAAATGTTAATATTCTTTTCACCACAATCTGCTTGGACATTTACCCACAGAACAGTATTTCAGAAGAAATATTACATAGACAGCCTCCTTGTGAAGAGTCTTAGTTTCTTTCCCATCTTCTCAGAGGAGTAGAAGCTGTTATCAGTTTAGAGAGTCTAATACCAAACTATTTGTTACTATTTATAAAAATAAATACATAACAGTACCATACAGAGAGCGTGACTTTGTGTATGTGCTTGAAGTAGTGTATATGAATGTGTGTGTGTGTGTGTGTGTGTGTGTGTGTGTGTGTGTTTATATAAGTAACAGCATACTAAATGTATGCCATGGAACTTAATTTTTCACTGAAGAAAAAATCTAGATGCTTCCATATTAGAATGTATGGAATATATTAGAGACCATAATTGCACTGCATCCCTTCAAAGTCTGTTTAGTTGTTTGCTTGGTAGACACTTAGGTTGATTCCAATTTCAGCCATCACAAATAATTCCACAATAAACATCCATGCACATGACAAGTACTCATGTCTGAAAATTTCTCTAAGTTAGTTGGTGAAAATGGATTTGTGCAACATCATATGTTTATTTTAAATGTGGAAAATGCTGCTAAAATTGACCCCCAAAGTTCCTGTAAAAATTTTAAGTGTCACCAGCAGTGTAGAGGAATACCCATTTCTACACACCCTCACCGATGCTTGATGGTGGTGAAGTTTTATATAATAGTTTTTTCAATTTTATGTGTAAACATGATATCTGCTATGGCTTGGGGATCATTTACTGGTAATGTTTTTTTGTTTCTTATTTTATACTTAGACTCTTTGTTACAAGATATTGAACTGTACATTTTCTGCAGTGTGACATGTTGCCTTTATCTTAAAGGGGTTCAGATTCCTAGATACTCAGCTCTTTATTCTTCCTTTGAGACTTGAGAAGGATCCGTGTTTCTTAATATTCTTTTTTATGTCATTGGGTCTTCTTTGAAGTCATCAGCACCTTGGAACACCTTAGACAGGAGATATGAAGAAAGAGGGCAGTGGACATAATAGATTAGAAATATTAATAATAAAATACATTATACTGCCCCCTGCCCCAGATAAATCTGCTAATATTAACTGTCAACTCTGCTCATGTTCATGTGCAAGGAGTTTTTTAAAGAGACCTAGAGTAGGAAGCCCAAGGCCATCAGCTAAGACTAAAAAAGTGGGAACTCTGTCTTTTTAATATGCATCACAAGCAACTGGTCCAGTACCAGCATATCTTTTGCTATCTTCTACTAGTAAAACTCCTCCACTGAATATGAAATTAATGGGGAAATATTGATTTTGGCTGTTAATTTGCTTTCAAAAATTGAGCTCCTGCAATCTTGGTAGAGTAAGTCTAAGGCATATCTGTTTATTCATTTATTCCTATTAAAATGGCACTTCTAGAAAATATTATTTGGTATTAATCTGGTGAATAGTGTTATAAATGCCAGAGTTTATGTTTATTATACTTATTAAACTGGTCCTGATATCTCATAAAAATAAAATAAATGGCAGGGTTAGAAATTGAATACTTTGTATAATTCTTCAAATCTTTAATATTCTGTTTATTAAGTTTTTATTGAAATACAATACATAGAGGACAGAGTGAGTGAGCAGTTTCAGAGCTATATAGCAGCTGAGCTCCAGCAGTCCTGGGAGAAAAATAGTCTTCCTGCCGT
>VMDR010012485.1:6944-26612 GCA_007922815.1 Macrotus californicus | reverse complement strand
CTGTACAATTTTAGGCATTAAGACTTTCTTCAGGATGGCTGGGGTCAGGGAGAAGTTGTGGTGGGAGGAAGACTTTCTTCAGAGAACTAAAACAACTTGATGGGAAAATACAGGTATATATAGTAGTCATGCTGCAATAAAGTTGCCTTACTTTTTAAGTAAGAGTGTTGTTGATCCACCCCAGCCAGTGTGGCTCAGTTGATTGGGAGTCATCCGGCAAAGCAAAAGGTCACTGGCTCAATTCTTGCTCAGGGCACATGCCTGGGTTGCAGGTTCAGTCCCTGGTTGGGGAACAAAGGGAAGGCAGCCAATCGATGTTTCTCTCTCACATTGGTGATTGTCTCCCTCTCTTTCTTTCTCCCTTCCTCTCTCTCTAAAAATAAAAAATAAAAAATAAATTTTTAAAAAAAGCATCATTGATCCTTGTTTAAAAACTTTTTTCAAGATTGGGCTTTATCATTTTAAGTATATAGTATAATAAGAAATAAAGTGACCATCTATTGTAAAGCAAGGCATCCTTTAGATTCTGTGTGTACTTTTTAAAGAATAAATATAATCCATCGTGGCTGGTGTGGCTCAGTGGTTGAGTGCTGGCCTGTGAATCAAAGGGTCACCTGTTCAGTTCCCAGTCAGGGCACATGCCTGGGTTGTGGGCCGGGTCCTCAGTGGGGGGGTACGCAAGAGGCAACCACACATGATGTTTCTCTTCCTCTCTTTCTCTCTCCCTTCTCCTCTCTAAAAAAATAAATAAATAAAATCTTTTTAAAAAAAGAATAAACATAATCCTACATTTCTGAGTGTTTGATGTTAGTCTCTTTTTCAGATTCCTCTGAATTAGCATTTGCTTTCACTACTGGATCAGTAGAAATTCCATTTATGATCTACTTACTTCTCGTTCTTGGTCCTCCTCTCAGGAGATCCTGCCCACCACCTCTCACCCCAAGGACTTCATCAACCTCTTCTAGGTCAAGAGCTCAAATACCTAGTTCCACATTCATATTTCCGACTCCCACGGGACAATCTACATGAAAGTCCTCGACGTGACCTGAACTGCCTATAGGGTGTTCCCTTCCCGTTTCCTCCTATTCAGTTTTGTCAGGAGAACTGAAGACAGCCTTTTCCAGTCTTCCCTAACTAACCCAACCCCCACATGTGGTCTGACAAAGTTGATCTCTCAAAACCAAGCACTTGAAAATATAAGCAAATAGACCTACTGACCAAGGTGTAGGAGACAACTTCAGAAGTGATAACAGTGGTCACCCTTTTCTTTCCCCCGTACCCCTCAACATGGCATGTTCCCTTCCCTGATCCTAGGGCAAGATGCTTTCGCTATCTGAGAATTCTCTGCAGATGACTACTGCAGTGTTGGGAACCCCCAGTCCTGACCTCACTGCTGAGTTTATGCTAGGGGAAATAGGAGATTCAGATTCCTTTACCTTAGGGTCATTTAACCCTAAAACCCCCTTAAAGAAATGAAGGTCTAATTGTTATTATTTTGCTTAAGAAGACAAATTTCATTAGGCTAAGTGAAATAAGCCAGGCGGTGAGGGAGAAATACCACATGATCTCACCTTCAACTAGAACATAATCAACAAAAGAAAACAGCAAACAAAATACAACCAGAGACATTGAAATTAAGAACAATCTAATAATGGCCAGAGGGGAAGGGGGAGGGAACAGTGCGGGGAAGGGTTTCCAGGAAACACTATAAAGGACACATGGACATAACCAAGGAGGAGGGTGGGAGCAGGGGAGGGGGGTGGGTTTGGCTGGGGTGGGGTGGGGGAAATGCAAACTAATTGAGCAACAATAAAGTAATTAAAAAAAAAGAAGACAAATTTCAACTATATCTTGACATCTTTTCCATGAACCTTATGATCTGTGCAAAGTCATCTCTGACTCCCTATATATTCTAAATTAAATCATCCAATATCTACAGCTCAACAAATTTGCTTTATGTGGTTTTCTTTTTTTCCCAAACTAAATCACAAGCAGAGTTTTAGAAACTTTTTTCTATTCCCCCAACCAATTTTTCTTCTATTCTCTTTCGATTTCATGAAGACACCATGTACTTTGTCTCCCAAGCTAGAAACTCAGATGTCATCCATAAATCTGCTTTCTCATCTTCCTAATCCAACAATTCTATCAATTTCACCCCAGACTTCTCAGAGTGGCTATCTCCATTATTAATTGTCTTAGTTCAGGCTTTTATCTCCTCTCAAACCCCTGGAAAATTTGCAGCAGCCTCTTACTGGTCTTCTTCTTTGTCCCATTTCCCCCACCCCAAGTCCTAGGGGAGCTAAAATAAATAGAGGAGGACTCACCCTCTGTTTTTGCTCTAAAGGTATCTAAGCCTGACTATGTCAGGCCAAAAGGGAGCTCAGCCATGTCCAGCCCAGGGGCCTTCCCCAGGGACCTTATATGGGCTGGTGATCCATCCTGAGAAGTCCTAGGGTTTGGTTCCTTAGCCAAATGCCCTTTTAATACAATGTATAATCAAGTCAATATTGTTCCAATTGCTAAACAACAGAGAGGAAAAGTCAGATAACACTGACTCTAAGAATTAGGAAAACTCTCAGGCCACAGAGTAAGGCCTGCATTGAGAAGACGAGGAGAACAGATAAGTACTTGAAAATGTCTACACCTGATGAGAAAGATGAGTAGCAAATGGGGTCTCAGCCTGAAGAGAGTAATAAAAAATTGAAATACTACCTGATAAGGGGAATGGAAGAGAATAATGACCAAGACAGAATAGAAAAACGGCAGAGGAGGCATACAAGGCCCCAATGAAATTAAAAGCCATATATTCGTACTGACAACTACCACAAGAGAACTAATAGATTTCCTCTACCTGTCCTCAGTAACCTCAGTCAAGTGGAGGAAAAGGAGATAAATGTGAAGAAGAAAGAAGAGATCTCATCCTCAAAAAAGTAAAAATAGAACCACCATGTGATCCAGCAATCCCACGTCTGGGTGTGTGGCTGAAGGAAATGAAAACAGGATCTTGAAGAGATACCTGTAGCCCTAAGTTCACTGCAGCATTATTTATAAGAGCCAAGATAGGGAAACAACTTAGGTGTCCATCAATGAATGAATGGATAAAGGAGATGTACGTTCATAACAATTGCATATTATTTAGCCGTGAGAAAGAAGGAAACTCTGCCATTTGCAACAACATAGATGAACTTTGAGGGCATTATGCTAAGTGAAGTAACTCAGAGGAAGACAAATACTGTATAACCTCAATTATATGTGGAATCTGAAAGAGACGAACTCAGGAAGAGAGAGTAGGGTGGTGATTTCCAGTCACCAGGGCTTGAGGAAAATGGGGACGTGTTGGACAAAGGATACAAATTTCCCGTTTTAAGATGAATACATTCTGGGGATTTAATATTCAGCTTGGTGATTATAGTTTTAAAAAAACTTCAGTGTGTGCTTGAAAGTTGCTAAGAGAGTTCATCTTAAATGTTCTCACCACACACAAAAAAAAGAAATGGTAATTATGTGACAGGATAGAAGTTAAGTGTATCACATCAACATGTACACTTTAAACTTACAATGGTATGTCAATCATATCTCAATAAAGCTGGAAAACCAATTTTATTTTTAAAAAGAAAAGACTGCAGCTCTAGAGTTAGCCAGGTAGGTATAACAGGAATGAGAAAGGGCATGATATCCAGGCCGGGTGAAGAAGTAAGAAATAAAAGCCCTGGAAAAATGAAGTTAAGGAACTGGAGTCTGGAATGAGGTCAAAGGGGAGGTAAATTAGAATGAAAGAGACAGAAAAGTAAAAGTTACACAGTGTGATTGGAAAGTAGGACATCATCATGAGAGATTTTAATGAAACACCATGATATTCCACGTAGTGGCAGTAAGTAGTCTATTTTGTCATATTAGCATAAAAAATGAGGAAGTGTCCAGCAGAGTTAACAGTGGGAAAAAAAAACCTTCCTTAGTTCCAGTGACATAGAAACAAAACACTGTTGAAATGGGTTATTTGCTTATAGTAAACTGATTCGTTAGGATGCCAATTCTTTGTAAATCTAACCATTATTTGAATACTATTTTAATGCAAAGTAATCTACATGGATAAAAATATGTGTTGGTGCCTGAGGTGGAGGTGGGGGGTAAAGAGAAGTTTTTCAGTTGCACAGTCACACAGAACTGTTTGTTGTCCTTGTGTAGTTAGCAAGACAGCAGAATCCAGAATTAGGATGTTTGAATATATAAACATGGTGTACCTTTGGAAAGATTCACTTTGGATATGGATTAGCATATAAACCTGTTACTGATAGCCTGAGAAGAAGAATGGAAATAAATACATTGATCCAGGTCTTAATCCTTTGGCAAAGGGGCTGAACCTGGAATGGATGGGAAAGCTCAGCAGAAGACATGGGCTGTGGTACCTTTTTAGCTTTTACTCGGTGCCCATGGGTCAGTCATGTCCCTTCTTCAGGCCTCAATTTCCTTATCAGTAAGTGAAAATGACTTCTACCACTTGTAACACTCTGTGATTCGCCTCATAGACCCCCATTGGCAGATTTCTGTGGTGTAACTGCTGCATTTCAGAATGGACTATTACAGACATAGAAAGGGCTAGAAAGGTTAGGGAAGGGTTAGGCTTGATTTCTTGTAAAACACTAAAACTTTTGTTATTTTAGAAGTTTCAGGTTTATTAAAAATTTGAGCAGAAAGTATAGAGTTCCTATATACTTCCTTACCTCTCCCCCTCTTTCCCCTATTATTAGCATCTTGCATTAATGTGCTACCTTTTGTTAAAACTGATGATGCAATACTGATACAGTATTAAGTCAAGTCTGCCATTCACATTAGGGTTCATCTTTGTGTTGCGCTTTCTATGGGCTTTGACGATGTATAATGATATGTATCTATCATTACAGTATCATACGGAATAGTTTCACTGCCCTAAAAACCCTCTGTGCTCCACCTGATCATGCCTCCTTTCCTCTCCTCTGCCCACCACCAATGCCTGGTAACCACTGACCTTTTTACTGTTGCCATAGTTTTGCCTTTTTCCAAAGCATCATATAGTTGGAATCATACAGTATGTAGCCCTTCAAGATCGGCTTCCTTCACTTGGCAATGCATACATGAAGTTCTTCCATGTCTTTCATGGCTGAATAGCTCATTTGTTTTAAGCACTGAATAATAAAAAAAAAAAAACATTGTATGGATGTACCATTTGTTTATTCACTTATGAAGGATATCTTGGTTGCTTTCTGGTTTGGGCAATTATAAACAAAGCTGCTAT
Organism: Macrotus californicus; assembly: GCA_007922815.1. Classification (NCBI taxonomy): domain Eukaryota; kingdom Metazoa; phylum Chordata; class Mammalia; order Chiroptera; family Phyllostomidae; genus Macrotus; species Macrotus californicus. The sequence goes on along the minus strand of VMDR010012485.1, from coordinate 21,340 downwards.
AAACATCCGTGTGTAAGTTTTTGTGTGTATGTAAGTTTTCAACTTGTTTGGGTAAATACTAAGGAGCACAATTGCTGAATCCATGGTAAGAGTATATTTAGTTTTCTAAGAAGCTGCAAAACTGTCTCCAAAGGTGGCTGTACCATTTTGCATTCCCACTAGCAATGAATGAGAGTTCCTTTTGCTTCACATCCTCACGACCATTTTGTGTCGTCAGTGTTCCTGATTTTGCTCCGTCTAATAGGTGTACAGTGGTATCTCATTTTTCCACTAATTTGCAATTCTCTGATGATATATGATGTTGAGTGTCTTTTCAGAAGCTTATTTGCATCTGTTCATATCATTTGCACATTTTTAACTGAGCTATTTGTGTTTTTATTTTGCGTTTAGACTCGATTTTAGGTGACTCTTTGGCTAATGACACAAGGCTCTGTGGGAGCCTGAACAAGCAGCCTGTCCTGGCCCTGGGTGGTGCCCTGTGCTGTCTGGGTCCGGGGCCTCACCATTCTAGTTACAGTTGCATAGTTTATAAACATGCCTCAGCAAGCCTAGTTTTGTTGTTTATTTGTTTGTTTTGGCTTAAACAACAGACATTTATTGTCTCACAGTTCTGGAAGCTAGAAGTACAGGATCAAAGTATCTGCAGGGTTGGTTTCTTCCAAGGGCTGTGCAAACATAGTTTAAAGAATCTAATCCAAACTCTGGAGACAGAGAAAAGTTGTCTGAGGGACATAGTCCACCTGGAGGAGCCTTTGAAAAGGTTCCTGGCCGTTACATCCTAAGGTGAAACCGGCAGACACCACCTTAACCAAGTGATCAAAGTTAACATCACTAGTGATGTGACACATTAACACCGCGTCCCTCCTGGACAAGGCACATCACTTCTGTGGTACTCTTGCGGAAAAGAAAACACCCTGAATCCTGTTCTTCCAATCTCCCTGGAGAGGAAACATCAGACAAAGCGGACCTGAAAGACATTCCGCAGAACAAGCGGCCAGCGCTCTTCAAACTTGTCGACAGCGTGAAAGACAAAGAATAACAGAGAAACTGCTCCACATGAAGGGAGACCCGGGGGGGCATGACATTTCAGTGCAGGGCATGATTCTGGATTAGGTTTGAGACCAGAAAAAGAACATTAGAGGAACAATTGGCGAAATGTCACAAGAGCCGAAGATTAGTAAATAGTGTTCTTCCAGCGATCGTTTCCTGGCTTTGATTATGTTTCTGAATTTATATACGATGTTTATAACTAGAGAAGCTGGCTGAAAGGGTGATGGAAATTCTTTGTACAATTTGTGCAACATTTCTGAGACTCTGAAATTATTTCGGTTCAAGTAGAAAGTTTTAAAAATTACTGAGCAGACACGGAGCCGTTGCAGCGGGCAGCAGGCCGCGGGGACCTCGCGGAGGGTTGGGCGACCTAGGCCCCCGCCCCTCCCGCGGCCGCTCGGTGGGAGGGGTCGGGCCGTCCCGCACTTCCGAGCCGCGCGCTGGGCGCCCGCACCCGCAGGCATGCCGGGGCCCGCGCTGTCCGCTCTCCTGCTGCCGCTGCTGTGCCTGGCCGCTGCCGTCGCGGGTAAGCCGCCCCCTTGCGCGACCCCTGCTGGGCCTGGGAGTCCGCCTGAGGCCCCCGCTGCGCGGAGACCCTCCACCCTCTCCACCCCCTGCACGCCCCAGGGCGACCCCGGGGGGCTGCATCGCCCCCAGGTCTGTCGCCCTCACCTGCGCACCCACCCCGAGCTCCCCCGTGGGCCCGGCCTGGGGGCAGCCCCCCCCCGCACTCCTCTCCCGGTTCGGTGGGCTCCAGGACAGCGCCCGGAGGAAGGGGGTCCCGAGCACCCGGAGTGCCCTCTCCCTTCCTCGGCGTCCCGGCTTCCGCGCAGACCCCGAGGGAGGCGGACGAGCAGAGGGCCGAGGTGAGAGGCGGGGAAGCCGGCCGCGCCGATGGCCCCAGCGGTGCGCAGCGGGGACGCGGGGAGGGCGTCGGCGCACGCGGGCCCTCTTCTGCTCACCGCGCTCTTTGTCCAGTTGGTTGGTGTTCGAGTTGTTGAAACAGGAAGCCAGTTCAGCCAAATAACCCCTGGACTGAAGTGGGACGTGAACAGGCTAGGCTTGGCTTTCACTTAAGTCGTGTGATCTAAAAATCTTTAAAAGTCCAGGCTGCTCTTGTGCAAGTGACAGCTGAAAAATTACATAATTAGTCAGTCACTTTCCAATTAGTAACAAATTTCCTGTCAAGCATGTCAAAAATGTTGATGTGGTAAACTCTGGGGAAAGACTTTCATCCCAAAGTACTATCGAATGAACAATTCCAGGAATTAAAGAGCAAAATAAACTAGAACAAAGTGAATACTTGTGTGGGTTTGAATAAAATGATTATGCAAGAGTTTGGTGTTTTCTTTCCCTGAATTTCATTACCATTTTTAAGTTCTTGCTGGAAGCTTGCTGACAGGCAGGCTTGTTTTAAAGGGTCTCAGTGATGGAGTGAGCAGCTCAGAACTTGCTCACAAACGCAAAGCTCCTTTCCTGAAACTTCTTGTCCACCAGCACTTGCCTATGTCCTCTGATGCCTGTGGATGGGCAGAAACAGATGTGCCGGTTGTCACGTTGTTCAGACTGAGCACATTAGTTTTGTCGAAGACAAGGCTGGACTAGAGATTCTGTGAAGACTGGACTGTTTTCATGCCCTTGTCACGTTGGCCAGTAACATCTACCTGCCCGTTTGATCCGCTCTCTGGGTGGCCATGACTTCATACTTCAGGCTAGTCAAAAAATACTTGTCAGGCTTTTTTTTTATAAGTCAATTTTGAGATTTGGATATCTCCCTTCAGAGAAGCTGTTTTGATCAGCAATAGAGGACAAGCTATTATAGAAAAGTTTTGTTCTCTTTCCTCTTTATAATTCCAGTATGGTTAAATGGGCTTGATCGAGCTTATTGGGGTGACATTGGTAAATAAAATTATATAGGTTTCGAGTATACAGTTCTATAACACATCATCTGTACATTGTATTGCATATTCACCATCCAAAGTCAATTAACGGGCTTTTCAGGAGCTGAAGAAAAGGTGCATGTTGAATAATTTAATGCTATGTACTGGTCAGCTTCTCTCAGTAAGGGGCATCTGAGGACGGGTTTAGAAAGATCCTATGCTCTGGAGCTGGGTACAGTGTGTGTGGCCTTAACGAAGCACCCAACACTTTTTTCACTTCAGTAAAGTGGAGATAACACTCCCAAGGTAACTGAGCATTAAGTGAAAACTCTATGTCCAGTGGCTGTTCAGGCATGGAAAATAGGAGTTTCCTTCCCTTCGTTGTCTTTACACGAAACGAAGGGTAATTGTTGCAACTAGAAAATATCACGAGTGCCACTTAACGTGGATGTGTATTGGATGTTTATGGTTACCGAACACATTCACATACATGTGGATGAGATAGGGCTAAAAAAACTATATAAATGGTTTTCATCTAAATACTTCACAAATCTCCAATCCAGACAAGATCAGGAATCATATTGAGCATAGAACTAAGTCAACAAAGAGCTTTTCAAGGTTTTCACAGACTTAGCTGAATGGCAAGATCTTAATAGAAAAGCTTCCAAGGTACTGCTGCATAAAGTGTAAGTTTAATGTTGAAATGGAAATCATTGTTACTGTTCTGGTATTTTGGAGTTTATAATGTAAGTGGTCTTATGTTGTTTTTAGTTAATTATCTTGAAAATCACAGTAAACAAATCTTTCTTTAAATTCCTCAGTAAGGTTCCATGGTATTCCTTTGAAAACCTTCTGTAATGGTGCTTTTTGCACATAGTAGGCGATCAGTAAATGTTTACTGGGTCAATGATTTCCCAAGGGTGGCATAAGATGATTGAATATAAGCATGTTCAGAGTAAACCCTCATTGTTTAGTTATCATGTGAATCAGAATCTAGGTTACTCACTTTTTTTTTAGTTACTTGTGGAAGCAGTCCTCTTTGTATTTATTTTACATTTTTTTAAATTAAATTTATTGAGGTAACATTGGTTAATAACAGTATATAAATTTCAGGTGTAGAGCGTTATAATTTGACATCTGTATACTCTATTGCATGCTCACCACCTGAAGTCTAGTTTCCTTCCAGTCCCATATATTTGCCTCCATTTAACCCATTTGCCTCCCCCCATCCCTCGCCCCACTGGTAACCACCATTCTATCATCTGTGTCTATGAGGTTTTTTGTTTGTTTTGTTGCTCTGTTGTTACTTTTTTGTTTTTTATTCCACATATGAGTGAAATCATATGATTTTTGTCTTTGTCCATCTTATTTCACTTAGCATAATATCCTAAAGATTCATTCATATTGTCACAAATGGCAATATTTCATCTTTTTTGTGGCTGAGTAGTATTCCATTATACACATGGTATATGCCATAAATTCTTTTTTCATCCACCCATCAGTGGACACTTAGGTTGTTTCCACGTCTTGGTCATTGTAATAATGTTACAAAGAATTCATATGGCTCAATGATAACAAAAAACAATTAGATTAAAAATGGGCAGATCTGAATAGACATTTTTCCAGATGTTTAGATGGCTAACAGGCCTAGAAAAGATGTTCAGCATCACTAGTTATTAGGGAGATGCAAATCAAAGCTACAAATCAAAAGCCATGCTTACCTTTTTGAATGGCTGTCATGCAAAAGACAAAAACAAAAACGTGTTGGCATCGATGTGGAGAAAAGGGAATCTTTATTCGCCGTTGGTGGGATTGGAAACTGGTGCAGCCACTATGGAAAAGAGTGTGGAAGTTCCTTTAAAAATTAAGACTACAACTACCACATGGCCCAGCAGTTCCTCTTCTGGGTATTTACCGGAAAAATATGAAAACACTAATTTGTAAAGATGTAGGTTACTAATTTTGAATTGCCACAGCCTGCAAGCCCTAGGTGAGGTACCCTTGCCCTCCTGATGTCATCTCTTACCACGCTTCCTGCCATCCTGTTTATCCACGCTGACCTCCTGGGCCTCAGCCACCTGCCAGTTCTTCCACCCAGACCACCCTCCCCTTTCCCAGTGCTTGTCACGGCGGCCCTAACCCACATCATTCAGATCTCTATTCATATGTCACCTCCCCAGGTCTTCCCTGAACATCTCACATTTTCTATCACAGCCCCATCTTCTTTCTCCTTGAAAACACAGTGCTGTCTGAACACATCTTGTTTATTCACTGTTTTCTTGCTTCTTAGTCCCCCTACCAAGAGGAAACTCCACAATGGCAGAGACTTTACTACCTTGTGGTTTTTTATTTTGTTTTGATTTGTGTCTCTGTACTTTATTCTAACTTATAGTAAAAGAACAAAAAAAATTAGATAAATAGTTTAAAAAGCAGAGGGGATAATAGGATTGTAATTTCTTTCGAATTATTTTACTTCTGCTATGAATTCATCTCACAATTGAATTCAAAGCATTGAATCGTCTTAATCTGTTGATGTGACTTTTTCTGACTCTTGTGGATGGCACGGTTATGTTTCAGGGGAAATTACCTCACATATATCGTTTCTGTAAATATCAAATGTTAATAAATGCTTACTTTTCTTCCAATGAAAAAGTGAAATTGCAGTTAGGTCTTATTTCAGGACTTCTTTCACTGTTGAGAAGCTTGGAAAAATGTGCTCATGTGTTAAAAACTAGTTTTACAACAGTGTCATTGACAATTTTATAATACATATCAAGTATTTCGTTCCTTTTGTGGGTTGTGTTATATTTCGAGGGTGAATCTTGAGACTGATTCTCTAAGAAAATGGACCAGGGCTGCCCAGTGAAGAGGTACAGAGTGACACTGACTGGTATCCCCATTCTACGAATAAATGTCATGAGAACTCTTCTGAGAAGGAGTGTGAGGGGACAAGGTGGGGGACATCTAGGAAGCTGGGCGGGAAGGGCGAGCTGGGGTGTCAGGGTGGCTGGATCTCCTTGAGATTCAGGGAGACTTCCCAGTCCAGGACTTGAGGCTCTCAGTTGGTTAGTCAGGGACTTGGAGCAGCACTGCACCCTCCTGTACACGCGGCACATGTGAAAAACAGCTCCTCCTCTTGCTTTGTCCCTGCCACCTGTGGACGGTAAGTGACTGAAGCTCATATCTTAATGGGAGAAGGGGCAAAGGTCTTATTATTGACAAAGAGAAAAAATACAGTTTTTGCCTTTCCTTTGTTAACATTCGGAACAAGTATGTCCCAAGGATCACTTCCTCTTATGCTGTGCCTGGTTGTCTAAAAAAAGAAATTATAAGGGAACAGAGAGTTCTATGAGAACTGACCAGTAATGCAAAATATTCCTGTGGATATGCCATTTTATTTTAGTGCAAGGTAATTTTAGGTAGAGGAACTCTATGGAAACTTTTGGAGTTAAGTACAAGCTTTAAAATTTTCATCAGGCTCCAAAATTTCTGTACTAGTTAAATCAATAGAATTATAAAATTATAAAATCCATAAAGAGTCATATAGGTATATTATTAATAACAGTCTATCTTTTAGGAATGCTGCAAAGAAGTAACAGTAATAGAAAAGCACTCTGCAGGGAGCTTTGCAGACAGGGTTTTTTTCTTTTAGAAGAGTATATTTATTGAAATACATTTTATAGAAATATTACAGAACCTGTAATTGAAAACTTATGGCAATATTTTGGGGAGGCAGGATTATAGCAAGGGTAGTTAGCATTGAAGGAGGCTTAGTTCAGTGTTCCACTCATGAAGTACGTGAACTTCGACGACTTTACTCACAGAAAGTACTCAGCCTCTACTTCAGGGGTGTCACACTCATTTTCATCGGGGGCCACATCAGCCTCGCGGTTGCCTTCACAGGGCTGAATGTAACTTTAGGACTGTATAAATGTAACTACTCCTTAACAGTTAAGTGAGAGCTTGGCGCTGCCACCGGGTAGAAACAAGGTACCAGGCGGATAAAACAGGGTGGAGGGCCGTATTTGGCCCATGGGCCTTGAGTTAGACCTGTGCTACTTGAACATGGTTCTCAAAATAAAACTCACTATGTCTCTTAGTGCTTAAAGCTTGTTCCTGGGGCAGACACTGACCTGTAGCATGAGAAGAAGGGTTCAGTGCTGAAAAACTAACTGGAATTACTACTAATGCTGAACTGAGCCCCAGGAGAAGGCAGTTGAAAGGTTTGATAAAGTGAGTCACCAATTTTTATATTCTTCTGCCTATAACTTTTCTCTTTTTGTAAAATTGATTTTGAGAGAGAGAGACATTGATTTGTTGCTCCACTTATTTATGTATTCATTGGTTGCCTCTTTTATGTGCCCTGACCAGGAATCAAACCAGCGACCCTCTGCTTCGCAGTCCGGCTTTCAATCCACTGAGCCACACCAGCCAGGGCTTTATGTCCTCTTTAGAATGATGCCTTCCTTAGACACCTTTCTAAGATTGCAACCCTAACACCTACCCTACGCTAAGGATCTTACTTCTCTCTTTTAACTTTTCTCCTTAGTACTTGTGACTGTCTGTGATTGCTAGCCTCCAAGATGGGCCAAATGATTCTCACTTCCTGGTATTCATGCTTTGTGTAGCTCACCCACACACTGATTAGGGCTGACCTATATAACCAACAGGATATTTTGGAAATAACAGCATGCATCCCAAAACTGGATTATAAAAGACATTGTACTTTTACCTTGTTCTCATTTGAGTCACTTGACCCTTGAGCAGCCCAGGGGAGAAGTCACACAGTGAGGAACTGAGGCTTCCTCCCCGCAGCCAGCACCAATTCACCATCTGCATGAGCGAACCTTCCTGGAGGCTGATCCTCCACCCCCAGTTCGGCTTCTGGGTGGGTGGAGCCCTGGCCAACATCTTGAATGCAACTTCATGAGACACCCAAGTCAGAATCACTCAGCTAAGCAGCTGCTTCCAACTTCCTGACCCAGACAAACTGTGAAATAATAATGTGTTGTTGTTAATTTAAGCTGCTAATTTGCTACCTAGCAATAGATTGCTATTATATCATCTAAATATAAAACACCTTCTAACATATTATTTCACTTACTTGTCTTTGTGTATCTGCCTCAACTAGTATAAGCTCTAGGAAAGCAGGGATTTTGTTGCTTTTTGTCCACTGTGGAATCTATAGCTCCTACAGCAATTTTCTCACAACAGCCCCCTGAGATTAGGTACTGTTATCATCCTCATTTCACAAATAAGGAACTTAGGGCACAGTAAGGATAAGTTACCTAGCCAAGATCGTGTAGTCAGGGCTGGACTTTGTCTCCAGAGCCTAACGTGCTCGATCACAGCCCTGCAGTGTCCCGCTTCTCTGCCTGCTCTCGTGTTGTGTACGAGGCATTGCGATAGTTATTATTGGGGAAAAGCTAAATCTAAGACATGGTCTCTGTTTTCATGTAGTTCACAGTCCAATGGGGAACACAGGATAAATATCAGATAACGGGCCTACAGGGCAGGATTTAATGAGTGCCATGTGAATGTGTGGAAGTAATCAAGGGCCACATAACCCCTTTTTCAAGAAGAATGGCTACCTGTGGTTCTCATGCATAGATCCTCACAGTTTGTGTCACATTAGGCTCACCACCCTAACCACGCTAATCAAAGTAGGGAGAATTTCCTAAATCAAAGGCTGACTCCTCTAGGCTAGGCAGCGGCCCAAGGTAGGGACCTGGTGTAAGAACCCTAAGAGGGCCATGTGACTGCTGAGATAGGAGCTTTAGCTTGCTTATTACCCCATGTATCCTCACAATAGATCTCTGTCATTTGGGGTAATTGAGTAGGTCTGTAATCTTGTAACCAGAAAGGGCCTCTCACACCAGTGTAGTGCAAAGTCCTGATGAAGTTCCTAGGAGTCAGGGGTTACAGAGAAGGTTGGACACGTCATGGAGAATTGACACACGAGCTATCACTGAAATAAGAATATACTTTAATCAGTAGATACTTTATGTATCAGAGCACATTATAATTTATAAAGCATAAGAACTACAAACGTACAAAAGTAATTTGTAAATTTTACCTTGGTGTTGAATATATTTTTGTGCACTTAATAGACATGCTTTATTCCATATAAACAGTATTTTTAAATTATTGATTTTTAATATTTATTTTCATTTTTTGATATTCTTGAGTTATTTATTACCAATAGAAAATACTATGTGTAGCCCTGGCTGGTGTGGCTCAGTGGACTGAGTGCCAGCCCATGAACCAAAGGGTTGCTGGTTCGATTCCCAGTCAGGGCACATGCCTTGGTTGCAGGCCAGGTACCCAGTAGGGGGTGCTCAAGAGGCAACCACACATTGATGTTTCTCTCCCTTTCTTTCTCCCTCCCTCCCCCTCTCTCTAAAATAAATAAAATCTTTAAAAACAAAAAAGAAAATACTATGTGTAGCTTTGACTAGAAATAATGGAAGAGAACATTTCTTAATCTGTGGTTCAGAAACTTCCACTGATTTATAAAGGTGTCTCAAGTGTCATTAAATGTAATGGAGTCTGTTTCCTTTTCAATCTTTTAAAAAAATTCCATAAGGCTAAAGAAAATACAACAAATGGAACCAGGAAAAAAATAGGAGAAGAAAGAAATCAAATTTTACAGTTTAGAATATTTACCCTGTGACAATTTTAGTTTCATTCTGGAAATGACTGTTCTGTCTATTATGTCTAATACAGAAAACATTATCTGGTGGGAGAAGGAAGAGGGAGGAGGGGGAGGCCTATCTAGTTACTCATTCAACAAATATTTGATTCCTTACTAGGTGCCTCTTATTGTGCTAGATTTTTTTTTTTGTCTTTTTTTCCTTTTTTGCATGGCAAACTCATTTATCCTGTAAGTTGTAGCTCGAATATTATCTCTTTTTTGAATTGTCTCTTACTCCATAAGTTGTTTGTTCTTCCTTCAGTGGTTTTGTAGCATTTTGCCTATCGTCCATTTGTTACGTATGTCATGTTTATGCATCTGTCTCTCCCATCGGACTGAACACTTTAAGAGCGGGCCTCCTTCCTCTTTATGCCCCTTTCTCCTAGCTCCTTGGCACCATCCATTCTATCAGGCACACAGGAGTCAGTCAGCAAATGTGTGCTGGGTGGATGGTGGCCAGATGGACAAACAGTTGTTGACAACTTGTCCAAAAGTATGAAAGCGGGAACTCTGCTCCTGGCTGCAGTGGAGTGGGAGACTAATGCTGCCACTAAGAACGACTAGAAAACCCAGATAAAATCCCATGAGAATTGTATTTCCAGCTCAGATTGCTGCTGCGGCTGTTTGTTGACATGAGTCTAATATTGTGTTACTTTTCCCCTTAGGAGAATTGCCAAAATTTAAAGCAGTTAAAAGTAGAGCAGAGTTTTTGGCAGTCTCATGCTATTTAAGAAGACAAAACTATGAGTTTTAACTTGCCAAAGAGGAGGGGCTCTAGTTAAGACTCGGGTTTTCAAACGAGATCCGTGGATGCTGGGCCTCACAAAGGCTGTAGCACCTCCTCCGGTCAGCTCAGTCCCGACTGTGAGAAGGTGATCCTCCATACCCTCGCTGCCCACCAGATTCCTTTGTAGAGGAGAATTACATCATCAGGAGTCTCTTCAGATTTGTTTTGTTTTTTTTACACAATTTCTCGTATTTGATAAAAAATGAAATAAAATAAAACAAACTACCAGGCACAACAAGACATGGGCCAAAAGGGGAAAAACAAAAATAAAAAAAGACTATTAAGAGACTCAGAAATTAGAGTTGTTGGGAATGTACTTTAAAATAACTGTAATAAGTCCAAGGATATAGGTAATAAGATGGAGAATTTCATCAGAGACCCAGAACCTATAAAAATACAAACAGATTGAAATTCTGTATCTGAAAAATCACTGACATTATGAACTTAGTAGATGGGTTTCACATTTTTGTTAAAACTGAAGAGTAGATCAGTAAACCAGAAAGAACAAGATTATAGCACGGAGAGCCGAAAGTACTGAAAATATACAAAAGAGCAAAGAGAACATATGGAGCATGGTGAAAAGTCTAACATGCACTTAAGTACAGTGGGTCCAGAAAGGGAGGAGGGAGAAACGGAGTGTGATCGGAAGGGGTAACAGCCAAGAGCTTTCCGAAAGTGACCAATGAAAATAAGCTACAGAATCAAGTAGTACATTCATATCCAAGATTTAAAAAAACAAAACAACTAGGCATATCACTGTCAAACTGCTAAAAACCAAAGACAAAGAAAATTTTGAAAGCAGCCAGAAAGAGCCACAATTAAACTGGCAAGATTTCTCTGTAGGAAAGATCAAAGCCAAAACAATAAAATTCCATCTTAAATGACAGATAAGCTGCCATTCTAGAATTCTGTACTTGCAAAAATATCCTTCAAACATGAAGGTAGTATAAAGACGTTTACAGAAAATCAAGAAGTGAGGGAGTTTGTAGTAAACCTACACTTAAACACCACCATAGGAATTTCTTCCAATGGAAAATGATCCCACTTAGTAACAGAGAAATGTAAGAAGGGATGAAGAACAACAGAGTAGGTAAATATGTGTTTAAATCTAAAGGAATATTGGCCATGTGAAATAGTAATAAAACAATAACACCAAGGAGGGGAGGTCCATGAAGCTAAAGTGTTATAAGATCCTAGCATTGTCCAGGAAGTGGCAAAAGTACAAATTCATTTTAGGTGCTAATAAATTCTAGTAAGGTGGCATGTGGTAGTTGTCAGGGTACTCACTACAGAAATAAAATTAAAGAATATATAATTAACAAGATAAAAGAAAAATGTAATTTAAAATGTTTAGTAATCCCAAAAGAAAACAAAAGGGGGAAAAGGAAGATAAAACAAATAGGACAAATAGAAAATAAATCACATGATGATCGATATAAACTCAAATACATCAGTAACTACATGAAATATTGAATTATTCTAACTAAAGGCAAAGATTATCAAACAATTTTTAAAAACCCTACTTGCTGCTTATAAGAATTATAATCACTTTGGAAATGTGTTTGGCCTTATCCGCCAAACCTAGACACATGTATACACTCTATAACCCAGCAGTTCCCTTCTAGAAATACTCACAAGAAAGCATTCACATGTGCACCAACAGAAGTGCACAGGACGTTCACAGCAGGGTTACTTGTAATGGCCACCAGCTAGAACCTACCACATATTCATCAACAGAAGAATGAGTAAGTCCATACAATACAATATAGCAATAAGAAAGAGCACCCTATAACTACACACTACAACAGGAATGAATCTCATAAAAGTACTGTTTTTCAACAGAGACCAGACACAAAAGAGTACGTACTGCCTGATTTCATTATTATAAAATTGAAAAATAGGCAAAACTAATCTGAGGTGTTGGCAATTAGGAGAGTGATTACCTTTGGAGGGGACTGGTAACCAAAAGGCGTTCATGTTCTGTTTCTTTATCTTGCTGATAATTATATGGGTATATCCATTTTATGAAAATTCACTGAGCCATATGTATTTATGACTTACACATAGTATGGTATATTTCAATAAAAAGTTCACTTTTTAACCCCGCCGACGCCAGGCCGCCCAGCCCAGGGTTCCAGTGCCAGAAAGATAAGTCCCCATAACTTTTGGCTGCAAAAACCAGCAGGGATTGAGTCAGGGGAAGAAACTGCTGGAACCCTAATAAGTTCCTCTTAAAGAACTCACACAGAGTTCCAGCCAAGATGGAGGTATAAGTAAACACACTGTGCCTCCTCATACAGCCAAAAGAAGGACAACAACAAATTTTAAAACAGAAAACAACCAGAACTGACAGAAAATCAAACTGTATGGAAGTCCGACAACCAAGGAACTAAAGGAGAAACTTTCATCCAGACCTGTAGGAGGGGCGAGACGGGCCGGAGAGGACTTGCGCGGGGCGGCGGCTGGCAGACTGGGGAAGGGCGCGGCGACCAGGAGTCCACTCCCTCATAAGGATAAACCAGGAGGAACAACTGGGGAGCGAGACAGACCCTGCAACCCAGAGTCCCAGGTGGGGAAACAAAGCCTCAAAGCCTCTGATTGAAAGCTCCTGTAAGGGCGGAGGCAGCAGCAGCAGGAGAAACTCCCAGCCTCACAGGAGAGCTTGCTGGAGAGACCCACAGGGTCCTAGAGCATACACAGCCCACCCACCCGGGAACCAGCACCAGAATCAGCACCAGAAGGGCCCAATTGGACTGTGGGTCACGGGCAAAGTCACTGAAAACCAGCAGAGAGCGGAGCAAGCGGCATTGTTCCCTCTCGGATCCCTCCCCCACAAACAGCATCACTACGCATCAGCAGCGTGGGTTGCCCCGTCCTGGTGAACACCTAAGGCTCCCCCCTTTACTACATAACAGGCGCACCAAGACAACAAAAAAGGCCCAAATGAAGGAACAGATCAAAGCTCCAGAAAAAATACAACTAAGTGATGAAGAGATAGCCAACCTATCAGATGCACAGTTCAAAACACTGGTAATCAGGATTTTCACAGAATTGGTTGAATTTGGTCACAAATTAGATAAACAAATGAAGGTGACAATAAGGGAAATGAAGGCAAATGTACAGGGAACCAACAGGGATGGGAAGAAAAACGGGACTCAAATCAACGGTGTGGTCCAGAAGAAAGAAGGAAACATTAAAGTACAACACAGTGAAGAAACAAGAATTCAAAAAAATGAGAGGCTTAGGAACCTCCAGGATGTCCTTAAACGCTCCAATATCCAAATCATAGTGGTGCCAGAAGGAGAAGAGAAAGAGAAAGAAATGGAAAACTTATTTGAACAAATAATGAAGGAGAACTTCCCCAATCTGGAAAAGGAAATAGACTTCCAGGGAGTCCAGGAAGCTCAGAGAGTCCCAAAGAAGTTGGACCCAAGGAGGAACACACCAAGGCACATCATAATTACATTACCCAAGATGAAAGATAAGGAGAGAATCTTAAAAGCAGCAAGAGAAAAAGAGACAGTAAGCTACAAAGGAGTGCCCATCAGACTATCAGCTGATTTCTCAAAAGAAACTTTACAGGCAAGAAGAGGATGGCAAGAAGTATTCCAAGTCATGAAAGGCAAGGACCTACATCCAAAATTACTCTATCCAGCAAAGCTATCATTTAGAATGGAAGGGCAGATAAAGTGCTTCTCAGATAAGGTCAAGTTCAAGGAGTTCATCATCACCAAGCCCTTATTATATGAAATGTTAAAGGGACTTATCTAAGAAAAAGAAGATCAAAAATAGGAACAGTAAAATGACAACAAACACACAGTTATTAACAACTGAACCAAAAACAAAAACAAAACAAACTAAGCCAACAACTAGAACAGGAACAGAATCACAGAAATGGAGATCACATGGAGGGTTATCAGCAGGGCAGTGGGTGGGGAGAGAGGGGGAAAACATACAGGGAATAAGAAGCATAAATGGTAGGTAG
>VMDR010012484.1:0-26515 GCA_007922815.1 Macrotus californicus | reverse complement strand
GAGTCAAGATCAGCAAGGAAATAGAAGATTTGAACAGCACTACAAACCAGCTAAACCTAACAGATATCTTTAGAACACCCAACAACAGAACATTTTTTCCTCATGTGCACATGAAACATTTTCCAGGACAGATCATATGTTTGGCCATAAAACAAGGTTCAATAAATTTAAAAGAATTGAAATCATACAAAGTATGTTCTTCAACTAAAATGGAATAAAATTAAAAATCAGTAATTATGAGATTTGGAAACTCACAAATATGAGGAAACTAAACAACACACTCCTAAATAACCAATGGATCCAAAAATAAACCAACAAGAGCAGTTAGAGAATAATTTGAAAAGAATGAAAATGAAAACTATGAACAAGCATATGCCAACAAATTAGATAATTTAGATGAAAGGGACAAATTCCTAGAAAGATAAAAACTGCTGAAACTGACTCAAATAGAAATTGAAAATTTGAATAGATCTATAACAAGTAAAGAGATTGCATTACTTATCAAAACACTTTTCACAAAGTCCAGAACCAGATAGCTTCACTGGTGAATTCTACCAAACATTTAAAGAATTAACGCCAATCTCTCATAGACTCTTCTAAAAAATAAAAGATGACAGAACATATACCAGATCATTCTATGAGGTCAGCACTAGTATGATACTAAACCCAAAAGAAGGTAGTACATAAAAAGAAAACTACATATCAATACCTTATGATTACAAACGCAAAATCCTCAACAAAGTACTAGTAAATCAAATCCAGTGACATATAAAAGAGATTACACTCCATGACCAAGTGAGATTTATTTACTTCAGGAATAGTTGATTTAATATCTGAACATCAATTAATGTAATACATAATAGCAATAGAATAAAGGGCAAAAATTACACAATCTCCTCAATAGTCACAGATAAAGCATTTGACAAAATCAACATCTTTTAATGATAAAAACACTCAACAAACTAGGAATAGAAGGAAAGTTCCTCAACCTCATAAAGGACTTCTATAAAAAACCCACAGCTAACATCATACTAAGAATAGGAAATAAATAAGAATGTCTGCTCTTGCCACTTAATCCAATATTGTACTGGAGGTTCTAGACAAAACAATTAGGAAAAAAATAAAAAATATCCTGATTGGAAAAGGAGAAGTAAAACTATCTCTACTTGCAGATCACAAGTGTAGAAAATCTTACAGAATCCATTAAAAGATTATTAGAATTAACAAACAAGTTTACAGCGATTTCCTGGCATGAACAGGTGTCTAACAATTCAATTCAATATTGACACTAACTACCCAGAGTTAGTGCACACCTACAACTTAACAGAGTTAACAGTTTACTCCCGCAAGACTGCCCCCACTTTAGATATCAGCCCCAAGTGGGGTTGCCAGACTACTGACACTTTTTCTGCCTCACAGACTACAAATTTGGAGTTGCAATCACCCCCATTCAGGTTCAATAATTTGCTAGAACAATTAATAGAACTGAGAAAAGTGCTATCTTACTACTACACTTTTATTATAAGGGGTATATAACTCAGAAACAGACATATGGAAAAGATGTATAGGACAAAGTAGGGGGGTAAGGATACAGAGCTTCATGCCATCTTTAAGAGCACCACCTGCCCAGCACATCAACACGTTCATCAATGCAGCTCTCCAAACCTCATTGTTCAAACATTTTTTTATTGAGGCTTCATTATGTAGGCATGATTGATTGAATCATTGGTCATATGATTGAACTCAATCTCTAGGCCCCCGCCCCTCTTCAGTGGTTGGGGGTGAGGCTGAAAGTTCCAACCCTGTAATTACGTGTGAGGCCAGCTCCTTCCTTGAAACTATATAAGGTCCACCATGAGTCACCTTGTTATCAAAAACTCAGGTATGTTTATGAGTAGCAAAAGATATTCCTATCACTCAAGAAATTCCAAGGGTTTTTCAACTCTGTGTCAGGAACCAGTAAGCAATTCTTTAGATCTGGGACCTCTCAGAAGTAATAATATTATCCAGTCTGAGTGACTCTGGGCCAGTCCTTTGGCTTCTGTGGACCTTCTTGTCCTGTGTCTGCAGGGGAGGCATCCTAGATAACCTCTAAGGCCTCCTCTCATCCCAAATTTCTGTGACCAACACCTTGTGTTCTATTTTTTACTCTGAAAAATGAAGCAGCAGCAAGCAAGCTGGGGACATTAGAATGATACAAGGGAAACATGTTAGAAAGGAAATGCTAGGTCCCACCCTCAGAAATCCTGTTTGCATGGATGAGCTCTAGGAATCAACATTTTATAGAAGAATGCCAAGAAACTGAGAAACACTGGCAGGTGTCTCTAGAAACTAGTCTCTACAAATCAGGGGTTCTCTTTCCTGCCTGTGCCTAAAAAGCTAAGATAGACACTTCGGTTGTCATATGCTAACTTTCTCCAAATCTTGGACTAAATCTCTTTCTTTGTTTAATCTTTTAGTAGTTAGTTAATATCACCATTAATTTGCTTCTCTTTATATGCCAAACACATACAGTAGGTGGTTGAGGTATTAAAAGATCCTGCTGATTGTACTTAAACCATGTGGATATTACTAACCAAGAAATAGCTACAATTTCACTTTTTCACCTTTGAGTGGGAAGTATCAGGAGATTGGAGAGGTGATATGCCACATAGGTTATGGTCTGTTATTTGACATTGCAGTTATGCTCCCTCTGGACAGAAATTTGATCCGGGAGGAGCACAGCACTTTGAACAGAGGTGTCATAGAAAGAATTAAAAGGAAATAGGGAGAGGTAACCAGTGATAACTTCTAATGGTTGAAATAGCTCTCAGGCCTTTGTTCAGACATCAGAAAAAGGTGTAAGTCTTGCCAAGTGCCACTTACCTACCTTAACAATAGCTCACATGGTGTTTACTATCCTCCAGCCACTCCAAGAACTTTAGCTACATAAACTAAATCTTTAGTACATATGACAGGCCGTTATTATCTCTATTTTAACCACAGAGAAATTGAGTCAGAGAAATTAACTGGATTACAAAACTGGAAGACCGAGGAGTAGGATGTGAATCCAAGCAACAGGGCACAAGAGTCCATGAGACTTAAACACTAAATTTCAGCCTTATTCACTAGAGTTAACTATGCAACAGAATACAATATGCTTCCCATACCTGGATTAGCAAAATCTTTAGCCACAGCAGGATAATACTATGCAAATTTGTCTTTAATGAAAAGAGCTTAAAGTTTAACTGGTATAACATAATGCTATTTGATCTATTAACTAAAATATTGTTATCTGAAAAAGAGAGGGAGGTTGGGACAATGGAGAAGTACATCTGTTAGGGTTTGCTGGCCAAGCCAGTGTTCTATAATGACATTAAGGGAGGATGGGGCCTAAGGGATCATGACTATGTGAATAGCATTCAATAATACTTGTATATTCTGATTCTTCTTCCAGAACTGTTTTATTGAAAACAGTAGGTTTATGCATACAGTTTATAACCTACTCTGCAGTGTCTTAGGGCTGACTTTGTACTTATGGAAGTCAGCCAAATCTCATGGGTGGATCATTAAACTAGAATTCTTTTCTTGGCACATTAGTACCTTATGTGAGACCTTGACCTAAGGCAAACCATCAACATGTCAGGAGGAATGACCCCAGGGGAAGGCCCTGCTGCCTCCATTTAAAGGATTGTTCTTCAATAAAGAAACAATATTATCCCGTCTGGGTTTCTACAACATTAAAGAGAATGTTATGAGGATTCTAAAGATAATATCTATGGAGGACTTTAAGCTCCTTCAATATAAATGTGTAAATATAACCAAAGGAATTCTGGTGAATCAACACTGTGATTTTTTTTTTAAGTTGGCTTATGTCCAGATGTATGCGTAGGTATAGATAGCAAATGCTTAGTACTGCATATTCAACTTGGTCCCATCTTTTAAAATAAGGGCATGGAATAGATTTTCATCAAATCTGAGGGGCCTGAATTGTAGACTTCCCTCACAATGAGAAATAGGCCGAATGTGAGTCCTATGAGACAAATATTCTGAGAGCATTATACCTAATTTGAATGATTGATATGATACATTTTTCAGTGAAACAATTGTCAACCAATATTATTTCAAGTGTTATTTCCATCTTACTTCAAGTGCTATAGATTTTACATAATTATAAAGGGCATAGCATTTTCATGAAACATTGTGAGATATGTTTGGTACTAACAGTTTATCCTTGACACTAATATTTAATTCAGAGAAATTCAGAGAATGAAATCAAAGCAGTAAAATGAGGATGCTTGTAAACTTTTAAGGAGAAAAGATCATTTGGATTTTGTGTTTATGTGTGTATGTATTTTCTTTAAGTTTTAAACATAAAGTGGTTATATAAAAGAGACTTCTAAAAGAGGAAACAATGAAAATGAACTGAATACTTCAACGTTCAGTGTGAAATCAGCAGTATATTCAGTGTAGGTGACAGGAAACAAAGTTGAGAAGAGAGGTGAATAAGAAAATTAGGAAGCAGTAAAAATAATGATTGGGGTCAGGTGGTAACAGTAAAATCAAAAACTTGAATCTGATTGAAAAAATCACAGGTAGCTATAAAAGGGACTTTGAAATAGGAAATGATGTGAGAGAAGATAATTTTAGTATAGTGCAAGGGGGTGGCTGCAATGGGTGTGAAGTAAAAGGATTAATTTTAAATGTATCCCAGAAGTAAGAGGAAGAATAATGAGTAAAACGCAGTTGAGTGTTTGTGACTATGTCAAACAAGAGTCTACCTAAGAGCATTATGTCCACTTTTGGTCACTGTACTTTCATAGGAGCATTGATGAACCAGAGGTCGTTCAGGACACTGGGGTGGTGAGAAATGGCAGCTGTCCTCAGATATCTGTAGGTCTGCCATAAGGAAGGAAGATTACACATGGCTCTACATTGTTCAAAAAACAAAAACAAAAATGTAATAGACCCAAGGGAAGTTAGAGGGAGGCAGATTTTACTTAATATAATGTTCTAACAATTAGATGTGCCCTTGTAACAGAATGGGCTATTGTAATGCTCTCCCATCTTTGCAAGCATACTCAAGCAGACAATATTGAATAACCCAGCTAAATAATCAAATGGTTTCTTTTACCCTATAAGGTCCTTTCTGACTAGAGGAACCTGTGATTTGTAGACAGTACATTCAGGTCCTCGTATGATGCTGACTCTGATTTTCTACCTGGGGGCTGCTTTCCCAACATCCTCACTTGTCAGAGGAAAGGGAGCCAGTCATGCTTGTCATAACCATGCTTTTGGCACTATCCTTTGGCTGATGCATTCAGTGTCAGCTACTGCTTTTTATTTTTCCTTAGTTGTTATTAATTTGGGGTCCCCAAACAAAGTTTCTGAAGACCTTTTTCCCCTTCTTGTTAGTTATAACATGATATCAATAAGGGTCTAAGCAGAAAACAGGAAAGCAGTCAAACTGAGTATTTGAGAAGAGTTTAATAAAGGAACTATTTACAAAGGTGTGAACAATGTTTTTGGGAACCAGTAAGGGATGGTGTAGTTTCTTCAGGATTTGTGTTAGGGGGAGTCATTAGTACCCCAGGGATGAGGATAGAGGGGCTAGAGCTGTTTCTAGACCCCAGAGAGGGTGGTTACTCAGAGAGGATTGCCTGAAAGGAGAGTTAGTAGCCAATGCACAGCAAGAGAGCCAGGGGAAGAAATAACTCAACCTCACTCTTCTTCTGCTGGTGCCTCTCACTGCCAAACCTGACCATGAGCTGGGCATGAAGGGAGTCAGCTGACACCTATATGGGCCAGCCTCCTGGGGCACAGAACAGGTAGGAGCTGAGGAGAGAGTGAGTCTGGAGGGCTTAATGGAAGAAACTGAAGAAAATGAATTCCGCCCCCCCCCCCAAAGGTATAGCTGGTGCTTAGACAGTAGTCGTACTCTTAGGAATGTGACAATGTTTCTTGGAAGAGCTCAGGGCCTTAACCCTCTGCTAGCCACACTAAGCTCATACTTGCTAGGGTCACAGCTCTCTGCAAGTTTTTTTTTCCTGATGGTCAGTCAGTGTTTAGTCCCCTCCACCTACAAGGGAAAAAAAAACAAAACAAAACAGTAATTTTATAGAAAGGAGAACATGTAGAAGTCCATTTTATTCAGTTATTAAAGTTTTCCCACCATGGAGCAGGAGAGAAACATCCAGACAGAAAGGCAGTTTTACTGTCAAGTAATTGAAACTTAAGCTTGGGGCCCCATACTTGCTTGGGTCCCTATAAGCATTGGGAGTTGCTGTAGAACATTCTCAAGTAGGGAGGGAAATCCCATCGTATTTCTATGCAAGCATTTCTAGTAAATTGCCTAGTGGTGTGTCAGAAGAAGAGGATTTAGACTTCTAACGCTCTAGTAATTTGTCATGAATTCTTTTTTTTTCCTTAACAAATATTCTTTTTTGTATCTAAATTTGTATTTGTAATTTATATTCTTTTTCTTTAAAAAGATCAACCAAATAATACAAGCTTTACCTCCCACAAAATCTGGATCCACCCTATCTATGTGGAATTTATAATTAAACTAAAACTAGGTGAGCCATCAGTTTATAATGTAGGGGTGTGGATGCTTCCATATGGAGAGTCAAATTGACTTTGTATGGCAGCATGGGGAAAGTTTATGCATGAGAGAGAATAAGCACACATGTAGGTGTTATCTGTGGATAAAAAGAATGGCTTTTATCTAATAGCAAAGAAGCATGGAGGAATCAAAGTTTACCCAGTTTACCTCTGCCTGCTGCTCCATCTCTGTCTTCTACATTAATATTCCTGGAACACACACTTTATGTGAGACACATCCACCTCTTAACCACATGTAGGGCTTTGACTCTCTTTAATCAACTTTGTTCCCCTTTCCCTTATACCCGTCACATCCTTAGAAGCTACCACCCTCAACTAGGAAATTAATAGCGACTTCATAGAAAATTCAAAGGACAATTTCCAGTGATGCCATTGTAACCTTTGACATGAAGCCTCACCAGTCCACTGGTTCTCCCTTCAGCTGTGACTGGCATGACTTCCTCAAAAACTTAGCATCATACTCTGTCTTCCCTGGGATCATTTGCTTTAGGATTCCATTTTACCATTTTCCTCTGTCTATTGGAGTTCCTTAATCATTTGGGGGGAGTATAACCCAGGAATCAGTGCCCCCCATCATATTAGTCCTGCCCCTACTGCAATAATATGTATTTCCCTTCAGTTTTTCTCTTCAGGTCAGTTTTCATGTTACTGACCTCTTTTGCTGCTTCATTCTGCTTTCTTTTCCTTCTATCCCATCTCTTTGTTCACTCCATACAACTGAATCTTTTTCCATCTGAAGTATTGGAACAAGATCTTGTCCAGGTTCTTCCCTCCTGATATAACCTTCTTTAATCACTGCTCAGAGTGACTATAAACACAGGCATCTCAAGCCACTCATCTGACATACCACTCCACTCCCTAAGACTCTGTGGTAGCCTTCTACAACCCCATGAAACACATCCAAACTGTTTTCCAGGAGTACTATTGCTTCCTCATTTAAATTCATTTGCTCAAAAATGTTTTTGTCCAATTTCATGCCTACTCTTTCTAAAGCTGCATCTATAGCTACTCCTTTGTGTAACTTATTATGTGCCTCATACGATGTATTTAATTTGACCCCAGTTAACTTCTAGCTACTATATGAAGTGTTGTTATCTCTATTTCATGGATGAGGAAATCTATCCTTAGAGAGGGCAAGTAAACTGCCCAAGGTTATGGACTTGGTAAGGATTTCAGTAGTGTTTGAACCTAGGTGTCTCTGGTTTTGAAGTCCATGCTCTTCACCACCATGCCAGTGTTTTTCATCATCAGGGTCACCTGGCCTGCCTGTTTAAAGTGCAAATTCTTGGGTCTTGTCCCATATCTACTTAAATGATGAAAAGGAGTCAGTTATATAAAGATCTAGTGAAGGAATATTCTTGGCAGAGAGAACAGCAAACTGCTAACATGGGAATAAGCAAGGATCAGAATGAAGACCAATAGGGCTGGAACACAATGAGACAAGAGAGTTTGAGGGGGCCAGACTAGGAAGGTGCCGAGGCTTTGGATATTTCTTTTAGTTAGACTGGAAGTTCTAGGACATTTGCGAGCAGCTGAATAATAAGCCCTGCCTTATAGTTGAACAGATGGCTGCTGCCCACCAAATAGTTGTAGAGTTGTGGAGTTGTTGCAGGGAAGCAGCTCCCAGCTGGGCATCTCCTTACATTGAGAGAGACCATGGGTGATTTCTTGCCATCGGAATGTGAGCAGGAGTGATTTATGCATCACTCTTTCTTCCCCCTTCTACCAGATAGATGGAAGTTAACTTCATGTATCCAAAATAATTGGGCTTTGCCATGTCCCAGCCTGGCACTGGCAAGAAACCCCTATAGGGAGACTATTAAGTATGTGAGAAATAAAATTCATATTACTCAATTTTGGTGGTTTTCTTATTTTAATAGCTACTGATGCCTCAAATGATACAAATCACATGAGTTATGCTTTGTTAACATCAGATTGGCTGCTGTGTGGAGAATAGCCTGGAGATGGTAGGGGGTAGCAGCAAAGGTGGGAACAGGGAGACCAGTTAAGTAGTTCCAATGGGACTGATAATGGCTTAGGTTAGGCTGGTGGTACTGCGGTGGTATGTAGTGGAGGCACTAGATACACTTGGTGTTTTTGTTTTTTCCAGTCCCTGGGTTAGAGAGTGGGCAGGAGGGATATAGAGATTAATACACATTTGCCCCTTGTGGCACTCACAGTGAGGGGAAAGAGGACGAAGGGACACTTGATATGTAAGAGGGTAATTGCAGTTCAGTGAGGTAGATCCCATGACTGAAGACAACATAAGATACCCTGGAGACACAGAAGAGGGACAGCTACCCTAAAATGAAGGCTTGAGGAGCATCCTAAAGGACAAGGAAGCATTATCCAGGTGAAAAAGGGGTTAAAAGGCACCTCAGAGAGATGATGGGGTATGCAATGGTACAGAAACTTGAAAAAAGCATATCTGGTTCAAAAAACTTGCAAGCAGTTCAGTAGGGGTGTAGGTATCCTAATGATTCTGCTTTGATATCAGATTAGCCTAGGCTCAGATTCTAGCTCCTGTGTTTATTAGCTACATGCACAGGAGTGAATTGTTGTGTATCTCTGAGCCCTAGTTTCTCATTCATAAAGCCAGCCCTGTATAGGACTGTTAGTACGTACCTAGCAGAGAGCCACAACCAGTACTTGGTAGCTGGTTTGGTGATGAAGATGAATATGAGGACGGTGGTGTCTGGGATAGGGTATATGTAAGGCAGAGAGATAAGGTGGAGAAGTTGGCAGGACCAAAGGGTGAAACTGTGTTCCATGCTAAAAAATTTGGACTTTACCCAAAAGTCAAAGGAAGAATTTCAAGAAGGTAAGTGATGTGGTCAAATATATGTTGTAGAAAGTTCTCCATAAAGGTTTATACTCCATGAAAGATATACTTGGAAGAATTTTTCCCCAAACCAGCAAGATGTATGGATGGACTGGATGTTGAATATGGCAGGAGAGAGAAACCAAGGACTACAAGGTTTTCAGCTATGCTCACTGAAAAAAAAAAAAAACAGAGATGCCATTTTCTGAGCTAGAGAGCTCTCAAAACCCACCCTTGCTTGCAATTCTCCCAGTCAGCTCAATTCGAACAGTCTCTTGGCTGGGGCCCTTAGACCACATTATTCATCGCCTATGGCCTCATCCTTATACTAAAGACCCCACATGTACTTGACAAGCTGACACTCAAAGAAAACCCTGGCTTACATTCTCTCAGCCTGAAAAACTGACAACTTGTAAATGTGAGAAATGGCAATTTTAACCTCAAATAGGTTTAAGTTGCTTTTCTCATTCTTTCCAGGCTGGAGCAGACAGATAGAAAAGGACTGTGTCTTTTATGACTGCGATTAGGAAGTAAAGGTAATAGTGTTAATTATCAAGTTTCTATTAGTTTGGGGCTGACCTTGACTTGGAGTATGATTATAACATACTTTAAGACCATACAGCTCTGACGGGGTTTAGTTTATTGCTTCTTTTTCTCTCTGTGTTCTCTAAATGTGAGTCCACTCCGTGGTACAGTGTCTCCAGGACAGGTTCTGTCTGTTTACATCATTCTACACTGGACTTCATTTACCATGGTACTTCTAGCAGAGCTGGGTAATTAGGACATTTGAAAGTTAATACCCTGTGAAAGAGGGACAGGATACACAGAGAGGTAATATAGATGAAAGAGAGAGATGTGAGCAGATGTGAAAGAAGAGGAAAACATGATAAGGTAATTGAGTATTTATTTTTCAGTTAACCAGAGAACAGAATATGTATTAGGGTCTTAAATTAAGACTGTTACGTTATGTTTCTAGGACCTTAGGAGGGAAGTATTAGGTATGGCCCCTTTCCTCAGGGGGTTTTCAGTCCAATCAGGGAGATCCAAATACAAATGGAACAATGATTCAAGATGCTCTCCAACAGGACTAGACCACAATGTAAGTGCTATAGGGATTAAAGATAAGCTACTCTGTCAGACTGGAGTGGTCAGTTGATGATGGTTCTCCCCATGGTCCCCAGGGGCAGTGGCTATTTCTTTTTTAAAAAAATAAACATATACACTTTAAAACCAAGGAAAGTAATATATAAATATATGATTTTCAGGGGGAAAAATTTCCCATTTATTGGCATTTTATTTATCCTGAATTCATCATCATCAAGCCCTTATTATATGAAATGTTAAAGGGACTTATCTAAGAAAAAGATAAAAAATATGAACAGTAAAATGACAACAAACTCACAGTTATTAACAACTGAACCTAAAACAAAAACAAAAACAAACTGAGCAAACAACTAGAACAGGAACAGAATCACAGAAATGGAGATCACACAGAGGGTTATCATCAGGGGAGTGGGTGGGAAGAGAGGGGGAAAAGGTACAGAGAATAAGAAGCACAAATGGTAGGTAGAAGATAGACAGGGGGAGGTTAAGAATAGTATAGGAAATGTAGAAGCCAAAGAACTCATATATATGACCCATGGACATGAACTAAAGAGGGGGAGTGTGGGTGGGAAGGGGTGTGCAGGGCATTGGGGAATAAAGGGGAGAAAATGGGACAACTATAATAGCATAATCAATAAAATATATTTTTTTAAAAAAGAAAGATGTTAAAGATAACTAAGTGCTGCTAGAGCCATTGTATAGAAAAAACATAACAGACTTTTTGGTCAACCCAATATATCCCAGCTATTCCTGCTGATCTGTCACTGCATACTCTCTCACCCATGCCTTGTCTCTTCATTTCACACATACTCTATATTTCTCCATCTGTTTCCAACCCAGTTACTGGGAATTGGATATAAATAGCTTCTACAGTCAACTGAGTGAGAGAAATGAGCAGTAGTGATGACTCTATAAAAATGTTCGTTCATTCATTCAATCATTCATGGTGTCTAACCCAAAAATGAAGATGATATGACTCCTGTCCTCAAACAGCTCTGTAAAAACCATGATATAAGTTAATGTAATAACTGAGTGTGAGAGCAAAGCACTCTAGATACAACAAGGAGGGACCAATTAGTTGTGTGTGTGTGTTGTATGTTGGCAGATTTTGACAAAAGGCAAGGTTCACAGATAATCTGATATTAGAGGACTCTGGAAAGATGAGTAAAATTTCACCATCAGAGAAGAGGAAAGGGTAGAAGAGAAGAAAGATTGGAAACAGCATGAGGAAAGGCCTTACATCCTATTTAAATCCAGGAATTCTGTCCTTAGAACATTCTTGATTGAATAAATCAGTATGTGGCATCATACCATAATATAATAATTTACTAATAGTATTAACTATAGTTTAATCATGAAATCTTTCATTGGTGTCATTAGTGATGTGAACTGGAAACTTGAGCATATCCTGTCATAAAGTTATTTATATCATAAGGCAGGGTTTATACTTTGTTTTATCTGCTTTGGTTTTATTTTTGGTTTCTACCCCCTCCCCCCATTTTACTGAGATATAATCAACATATAGCATTTTGTAAGTTTAAGTTGTACAGAATAATGATTTGACTTACAACATTAATTGAGTAATAGCAAGAATCTGGTTGGCATTTATATGGCCTCGGTTGCATTGTATTATTATTTACAGCTGGTTTGTTTCATGCTCCATCTAAACACATGCCCCCTTGGCATTTGGTTGCTGTGTCCTCATGTGTGTGATCTAACCCAGTGGTTCCCAAACTTGACTGCTCCTCAGAGTGGATGAGGGGCTTTAGAAACACCAGAAGCCAGAGCCCCTGATTCTGCTGTAATTAGTCTAGAGTTTTTTTAATTGTGGTAAAATTCATGTAAGGTAAAATTTACCATTTTAATACTCTTAAGGTGTAATTCAGTGGCATTAAGTATATCACAATGTTATGCAACCATTACTTGTATCTCATTCTAAAACATTCCATCACCCCAAAAAGGAGCCCTGTCCCTATTAGCAATCGCCCCTCCCCATTTCCCCTCTCTAGACTTTGGACATTTCACATACATGGAATCACATACCATGTGGTCTTTTGTGTGTAGCTTCTCACACTGAGCATCACATTTTCAAGGTCCATCCCTGAGGCAGAGAATGTCAGTGCTTCACTGCTTTTCACAGCTGAATAAATAATCTATTGCATGGTTGGACCACATTTTGCTTATCCGTTCATCCATTGTTGGAGTTTTGGGTTGTTTCCACTTTGGAATGTTTGAACAGGGCTACTCTGAATGCTCTTGCACAAAATTGTTTTTTTTTATTATTTTTTATTTTTTTAAATTATATTTTATTGGTTATGCTATTATAGTTGTCCTGAATTTTTTTCCTTTCCCCCCTTCTCTCAGTAGCCCCAACTCCCTCAGGCAATCCCCCCACCATTGTTCATGTTCATGGGTCATGCGTATAAGTTCTTTGGCTACTCCATTTCCTATACTGTACTTTACATCCCCATGGGTATCCTATGACTATTCTTAATCCCCTCGCCTCTTCACCCCTTCCTCCACACCGCCTTCCCATCTGGCAACCATGAAAACACTCTGTGTATCCTTGATACTGTCTCTATTCTTGTTTGTGCTTAGTTTGATTTTTAGATTCAATTGTTGATAAATATGTATTTATTGCCATTGTATTGTTCGTTGTTTTGATCTTCTTTTTCTTAAATAAGCACCTTAACATTCCACTTAATAATGGTTTGGTGATGATGAACTCCTTTAGTATTTTCCTATCTTGGAAACTCTTTAACTGTCCTTCAATTCTAAATGATAGCTTTGTTGAGTAGAGCAATCTTGGCTGTAGGTCCCTGCTTTTCATGATTTTGAATGTTTCTTGCCAATCTTTCTAGACTGCAAAGTTTCTTTTGAGATATCAGCTGACAGTCTAATGGGTACTGCCTTGTAGATAACTAACTTCTTTTCTCTTGCTGCTTAAGATTCTCTCTTTATCTTTAATCTTTAGCATTTTAATTATGCTCTGTCTTGGAGTGGGCATCTTTGTATCCTTCTTGTTTGGGACTCTCTATGCTTCCTGGACTTGCGTGTGTATTTCCTTCACTAAATTAGGGAAGTTTTCTTTCATTATTTTTTCAAATAGATTTTCAATTTCTTACTGTTTCTTTTCTCCTTCTGGCACTCCTATGATGCAAATGTTGTACCTCTTGGAATTGTCCAAGAGGCTATTTACACTATCCTCACTTTTTGGGATTATTTTTGCTTATTGTTGTTCTGATTTGTTGTTTTTTTCTTCCTTATGTTCCATATCATTGATTTGATCCTTGGCTTCATCCATTCTACTATTGTTTCTCTGTAAATTTTTCTTTATTTCAATTAGTGTATCCTTCATTTCTGACTGGTTATTTTTTTATGCTGTTGAGGCTTTCACTAAGTTCCTTGAACATCCTTATAAACAGTGTTTTGAACTCTGCATCTGATAGATGGCTTATCTCCACTTTGTTTAGCTCTTTTTCTGGAGTTTTGATCTGTTCTTTCATTTGGGCCATGTTTCTTTGTCTCCTTATTTTGGTAGCCTCTCTGTGTTTGTTTCTATGTATTAAGTAGAGCTGCTTCCACTTCATGTCTTGGTAGTGTGGCCTAATGTAGTAGGTGTCCTATAGGGTCCAGTGGCACAGCCTCCCCTTTTACTCAAGCTGGGCACTCAAGGTGCGCCCTTTGTGTGGGCTAAGTACATCCTCTTCTTGTAGTTGAGCCTTGATTGCTGTTGGCAGGTCAATGGGAGGGATTTACCAAGACCAATCAGCTGCAAGCACTGGCTGTGACTACTGACCACCATCCTTTGCCCTCTGTGGAGGATCAACTGTGCAGGGTCAGGGCAGTGGTGCTCTGACGTAGTCTGTAGCTGCCTACTGGATGTACAGGCCCTGGGGTTTACTGGGTGCTGCAGGCCAAGGTCAGCCCCCACATGTGTTTTGCCTGGGGCCACCCTGCCTGAGCTATAAAGCAGTCTGAGATGGCTGCTGCTAGTGCTGGGCCTGTGGCTCACTGAGACCAGCTATTGCTTGTTTGAGAGGATTTAGGAAGTTGTGAAGCAGGAGCCAACCATTCATACGGAAAAGCAGCTTGGGTAGGCCTGTAAGTTGGGTCAGAGGGAGTCTCAAAGGATCTCCAGGGTGGGGCAAAGAGTGTTAGCTGGGTTGATGTAGTTGATGGACTCTCAGATATGGCATCATCTTGTCGGCTTTGTTGGGGGATGGTTCAGAAAATAGATAATGGCCTCTGCTCGCCTTGATGACAGTCACTTCAGTTTCTCCCTGTATGCCACTGGTGCCTTTCAAGCTGCTACCCGAGTGCTAGAGCTCAGAGGGTGTGAGTCTGAGTAGGTGATTCCATGTGTGGGTTCTTTAAGAGGAACTGCTTGGGGCTCTAGCAGTTTCTTCCACTGACTCAATCCCTGCTGGTTTTTGCAGCCAGAAGTTGTGGGGATTTATCTTCCTGGCACTGGAACCCTGGGCTGGGGGTCCTGGTGTGGGGTTTGGACTCCTTGTTCCTGAGTTATCCTTCCTGAATTTTTATCCACCACACATGCATATGGGACCAGTCCATTCCATGTATGTGCCCCCCTACCAATCTGGATGGATGTGGTTTCTTTAATTCCATAGTTGTGAGACTTCCATTCAACTTGATTTCCAATGGTTCTGAGTGATGGTTGTTCTATATTTTAGTTGTAATTTTGATGTCGTTGTGGGAGGAGGTGAGTCATGTCTGCCTCCGTTGCCATCTTGATCAGATGTCCTCTCGTTTTATTTTTGACCTATAACTCGACATGCACCATTTACTAGGTATAATTTGCTACAATTGAGAAGTTGGAAAATTTAATGGTAAATGATACACAAAAAACTCAGACAAAACCATTTAGTTTCCCACTAGATGGCATAAGAACCTAGAATAGCATAATTCTCACCAGGCTTATTAAAAAGTTTTCTATTTCTGTGGTTGCATGATTCTTAATATTTTCTCTTAAAAGCAACTCTAGAAGTAATACTATCTCTGTAATTATGTCTTCTTTAAAACACTGATTTATTTTAGTAGATGATAAAATTCATAGTGGTTTAAAATTGACAATATATAGAAGAATATCATGAGCATTTATCAAACTCTTTTAAATAGATTAAAACCATTCTTTTTTTAATCAAACTATTGTTTCATTCATTCTTAATTTTTCTAGGCTAACATTTCCCCAAATGGGTTCTTGGTGAACCCAAGCCAGGGTTTAGAGTGACAGCAATCTCACAGATTCCTGACATGGAAAAGAAAATAAAAGTTAATAAATTTGTGTTATTGTGACCCTGGAAGACTAGGCACAGTCATATAACACCTACAGATTTTACAGAACAATCAAAAGAGAAGTAATTGATTTTTCATGATTAGAAAAGGAAACTATTATCTGGCCTGTGTAAGTAAGTTCACATTATTTTAAGAACACTAGCTAGTATTGCCCAAGGTAAAAAGAAATCCTTAGCACTGTTCTCTATCACTTGGCCATTAATAACAGCATCTGTCTAACCCCCATATAACTATTCAAAACATCAAGTTCTAATTAGTTTCCTCTTCATGCGAACTTCCCCAAAGCCCTAGTCTAACTCTGTTTTAAGAATGTTGATAGAGCCCTGGCCTGTGTGGCTCAGTTGGTTGGTGTATTGTCCCATAACCGAAAGTTTGTGAGTTTGTTTCCTGGTCAGGACACATACCTAGGTTGTAGGTTTGAACTCTAGTTCAAGTGTGTACAATTTCTAGTGTGAGTTCCTAGGGGAAGCAAATGATTGATGCTTCTCTCTCACATCAATGTTTCTCTCTCTCCCTTCTTGTCTCTCTAGAAAGTAATGTGGATAGAATGTGATTTTTAATAAGCTGCCATAAGTTAGTAGTGTAGAGTCAGAGCTATATTCTGAAAATGCAGCAAGTCTTTTGGCATACCAGGGCTCAAACTTCCCAAAACTTTAGCCCTGAATTACCTGGAGTAGAGCTACATTGGATGGGCACACAGTGCTGGAATGGCTGCCTAATTATGAATACAAAACCAAGTAACTAGATCTTCCAATTAAACTCCAGTCCTTAGTGTCACTGGCAGAATAACATCGAGAGGATTTCATTTAACACGTATTTATTGAATGCCTTCTTTGTGAAACACTCTGTAATGGACCTTCAGCTAGCTTAAACAATCTGAGTCTATAATGTTGTGGCAGCGAGTAAGGAGACTGGAATAATATCATCTTCAATAACGGTCTTTTACTGCAGTAAGGGCCTCATAAATCACTGTAGTTTGTAATACTAGAATCAAAAGAACACTTGGCTTGAACCACAGTGCCCCCTAGCAATTATAACTGATACTCTATTTTACCAATGAGAGTTATCACTGAATGTAGAAATACAGCTCAATTCTGTTCCAATAATTACAGCAAGCTGGAGCAGAAAAAACAATTCCTGCTGGATCTTGGGGCAGTGTTCCCACTGCAGGATTTTTCCTACATTGTGAAACTCTTGGGTGCCTCCATCAGAATCTCCCAGACTACTTCTTTTAATGCACATTCTTGGGTTCTGTTATAGATTACTGAATCACACCTTTGAATTGCTTGATCAAGAGGCCAGAGCAGAAAACATGAGTTGGCCTGTTCCCAAGCACACATGAGATCACCATGCACACTCCATGAATCACAAGAGAGATTTGGGGGCCTCAAGATGTGAGTTCCTACATATATCTGAGGTCTGAAGACATCATAGTTTGGGCCTTGACATTAACACAATCTCATTTTCTGTTACTTATCTTAGGTAAGGAGCAGTTTGCAAATATCCTCTCCAAGTTTAAATAGCAAGGAATTAATTGACTCAGGCACCAAGTATGGATTCTACTTAAATTACATATTTATAGGAAATTATTTCACTGAAATGCTTTACTTTATTTTTAAGTTTTAACACCAGCAAAAATGATGTGACTCTTCCAGTGCCTCATCTTCCATAATTCATTAAAGCATACATTAAACAAAAACCATCATGGCCAAAAGCTTTTCTGAAATAAAGGATTCATTGAGATATATGCTAGCCAGAAAAAAGGGCCAGGTCCTAGGACATATAGTCTGAACACCAGCAGCAGGGCTAGAAGGAAAAGATAAATGTGCCCACTGTCCTAGACCTGATGGGGCTCTTTTAAAGATGAAAGTTGTTTTGAAAGAATTTACATTGGCTAAAAATAAGGGGGTGTCAGGAAAAGGTGAAGTGGGGGCAATTATAGAGTAAGGGCATAGGCTGTAAGAAAGACATTTTTACTAGTCTTTGATTTGTTGTGGACAACAGTCCACAAAGTTCGTAAGTAAGCAGGATACAGTGGTGTTTGACAGTCAGCTATTTCTTTTTACATAGCCATCTGGAAGTTGACTCAAAGTTTCAACATCCATACAGGAATAGGAACATTTTTATGTTAGTTTTGGTCCTTGGTTCTGTTAACTGATTAACCTCTGACCTCTTCCTCCCACCCTCTAGCCTACTGTAATTTAATTAAAAACATGGAATTTTTTTCTTGTCACATAGAACTATCAGAAGTCAAAAGACAGAGAAGCACCAACCTGGAGTCTGCACATGTCCTGGTAAATGTTGTTGCTTCAAAGTATAATTAAATTTTGGGGAACTTGTGTAAAAAAAGGTCAGAAGGTGATTTTGTTTCTTGCTGATGGTTTAGACTGTATGTTGGTGTATATATGAGGGGGGACCCCCCACAAAAAAACATTATTTATTTATAAAAAATTGTGTATTCTTACATGTTTAAACTTCAGTCACCTTCAAAGTACTTTCTATTTGATGCAATACACCTATCAAGACATTTTTTCCACTGCTTAAAACAGTTTTTGAACTGGTCAATTTTGATGCCTTTTAGTGCTTCTGCTATTTTTTGTTTCACCTCTTTGACATTGACAAAATGTTTCTGTTTGAGGACTTTTTTTCATCCTTGAGAACAAAAAAACGTCACTCGGGGTGAGATGAGGTGAATAGGGAGAGTGGTGAATGTGGGTTGCGCTGTTTTGGGTCAAAAACTGCTGAACACTCAGCATAGTGTAGGCAGGTGTGCTTATAAATCACCCATCATGAAATGGGCAAACACATAGAGAGAGTCTTCAAAAAATGCACTGAAAACTAATGCAGCCTCTCACAACAATGCCAGTGGGTACACTGATACAGATGGGTTCATAGAACACTCACCTAGCAGGGGAATCCTGTACTACAAGGAGCCCACCCTCTAGAAGATCATTTTATTTTTTTTGGTCCCTCCCCTCATACATATGAATGTGTGTGTGTGCATGTGTGTAAAGGATGTAGGTTCTACAATAAGTCCAACATTGTGCTGGGAATTTAAATGTTTTATTCCCTAGTTATCATAACAGTACTGCTAGGTAGTAATTGTTGTGTTACCCCATTATAAGTACTGGGGGTGCCTGGGTTACCCCCAGGTACCTGCACAGTAGGAACCTGAAGCTTAAGTAACTCCCCCAAGGTCACATAGCAAGGAAGGTGAAAAGGCAAAGAAATATCTTAACCCTTCAAAGCTCATGTTTCCATTATGCCGTACTTGTAGAGAAACACGGAAAGAAATTACCACATAAAAGAAAGATATTAAATGCTAAAACTTCGGTGACAATTTTTTTCTTTGCAATATCAGAATCATCCAGTAGGTGGTACTCCTGAATCAGTTTTCTGGTAGAAACCTCAAGCCGTTAAACAATTATATTCTTAGTGCTTCAGTTGGTTTTTTGATAACTATTTCAAATGAAATCTACAATTATAATTTACAAATTTTGATATGGATACTTGAAAATCAAAATAAAATATTGTTTTTATGCATTGGTTTCCATCCTTAACTGATTTTTTAAATTAAAACAGTACCCTATTCCCTTCACCTTCTTTCATCCTGCCCCTCCCCTCCTCCCTCTGGCAGCTGACAGTCTGTTCCATGTAACTGTGCTTCTGTTTCTAATGCATGACCCATGGGCATGGACAACAATGAGAGGATTGCCAGAGGAAGGGGAGGGGGGCTGGGTGGAGGTGGGCAAAGGGAAAAAAGCAGAGACAACTATAATAAAGTAAACAATAAAATACAAAAAAAAATAGTACTCTATTAAAATTGTTTATAAAAAATATTGATGCTTCCACAGCTAAGGACAGAGCTTTATTTTACCCCACCATTGTGAAAGCCATGCTCTTTTATCAGACGCTGCCACACAAATGTAGCCTGATTTTCAGAAGTATGATTAGTTTATCAGCTTGTTTCCAAATGTGCCAAGGCAGTTATTTTAGAATAACCTAAGAAAGTGGTTCTCAGAGTATGTTCCCTAACTAGGAACATTAACGTGATCCTGGGATCTTGTTAGGTAAATTCTCATCCCCCACTTCAGACCTACTGTTACCAGACCAAACCAGGTTCAACTACTCAGTAGTTGCCTGCCAAAAGACAACTACATGATAATTTTATAAGAAGGGATTTTATGGCAAGTGGCAATCAAGGGCACACCCACTTCCCAAAGCAGCATGTCCCCAAACAAAGGATTGGATTTGTCTTTATTCAAGGAAATCTTGCATAAACATTAAGGTGAACTTCATTATTGCATGTATATGCAGGGACATTCCTGTGCATGCAAAGTTAGAAAACATATCCTACACTTACATTGCATGTTCAAAAATGACAGAAAATATCAAGGAGATTTTAGTATTACAATGAAGGTATAATGAGATAAGTTCATTAGGAGGTCACTAAATGTTCCTCTCTTTGGCTGTCCTCAGGCAATTTCAACCTGATCAGCTCCCTGGTCCTGCAAATCATCCTAGATTTGTTTCTAAAAAATAGCTCTGACAATCATCAATGTCAGGGATGTCATAGATATGAAAGAAAGTTTAACTAATTAAGTCTAAGACTTTCTGTTAAACTCTAAGCAAATTACAGAATATGGTTACACATAAAATCTAGGATGAGTAAGTAAATTTACAAGTTAACCTAAGCAAAGTTATGAATTCTAAATAAAAGTATTTGCTAGGCTACCTGCTAGGCTATATATAGATAGCTTAGGTTACATTACCAAATTAAAAACTCTGGGAATAGAGTCCAGAAAACTGTGTTATAAGAAGCCCTCAGTTTGAGTACCACCAGCCTGCAATAGTTCTTAAAAGTTTAGATTTCCAGTCCTCCCCAGATTGAATCAGAATCTCTGGGGTCTAGAAATTTATATGTTTTAAAAATATCTCAGTGATACTTAGACACATAGAAGTTTGAGAAATACACTGGTCTATACAGTATCATTTAAAGGGACAAGGAAGGATCCTTCTGTTAACAGGCTAAAGGGGTCTGTTTGACTACACACATCAAAGCTCAATAAATGTGAACAGGAGTTCGCAGTCAAGAAAGTAAAGGTTTGTGAGTTGAGAAAATAGTCCCAAGCCCAGAATCACAGGTAAGCTAGTGCTCAAAGACCTGGCTCTCTAATGGCTTCCAGGGGATGGGTTATAAAGGGGGAAAATCATTAATCATGGTGGCTAAAGGAGTTTGGGTCATGGGCTCTGCCGATTGGTTGGGGCTAGAGTAGGGTGTAATGGATCATTGTATCACATCCTGATGTCAGCCACCTGTTGTTCTATCTGGGTTCATGAGGGTGTGGTCTGTAGGATCCTCCACTTTCATGGGCCTGTGGTTAAAACACAATCAAAGTCAAGATGTTAACTTTAGCTTGACTGGAACTGTTTGTGTGGTCAACACACCTGAGGCTTTGTTCTTAAGACAATTTGATGCTGACCAGAATCTGATGTCCTACGGATTTAATGATTAAAGAAGGAAGTGGACAGAAAAGAGAAAAAATCATGTTAAAGAAATGGAAATGGCTTAAAATGCTCTTAACATTTCTGTCTACTTCTACATCAAAAGTCAATTAATTTTACAAAATTAAGCAAGGATTCTTCATTAGTTTCTAAATTCATTAAGTCATAAATATTTTAGAGTGAATTTATTTTATTAACTGGGTATTTCACCATCATGGGAGAACTTGGAAAGTAAAGAATTAAAAGGGAGGGGTATTACAAAGAGACTACCAAAGCCTGATTTGAATGGTTTGCCTTGAAGATCTCATTTACAGATATCTCACACCATTCATTAAAGGGATGTCATACTTTCAGTATGTTAAAAAAGGAAAGAAAAGAAACAACAGACCAAATGGAGTTATTTTTGCTAAGCCACATCACTAAACCAAAACTTAATAACTAACCTAATTGCAGTGTTAGCCTATCCCAGGAGTGGAATTTTAAACCAATCACTCTGGTATTATCTGATAAATATAGTGAGGTAATCTACCTGATAACACCTCCTGCCTTCCCCTAAGGCAGCCATTTTCAACCTTTTTCTTCTCATGGCACACTAAACTAATTACTAAGGTTCTGTGGCTCACCAAAACATATATTCTATATTTTTGCCAATCTGATAAAAAATAGGTACAATTTTGATTCATTCACACCAGATGACTATTGTTGTGTTGGCTGTTATCATTTTTTAAATTTGACATTCTAAGGGAAAACAGGCTAGTACCCCTGACTAAATAGTCAGGTATTGCATGTTTTTAAAATTCTTGCAGCACACCAGTTGAAAATTGCTGCCCTAAGGGAAGGTGTCCTTGCTTGAAATATTCACTCTTTTAACTTCTATAGTCCAATTATTTTTCTGCCTATAAAAACCTTCCATTTTTACACCTAATCAGAGTGTTACCAAATGAAAGTGGGATTTGGCTTCCCACTGCCAAACACAGGCATAAAACAAAAGTTGATGAGGAAGGAAAAAAGTCTTTATTAAAATGTTGCACAATTTGGAGGAGCAGGGGACTCTCCAACTCTGGGCTCCTGTCTTCCACAAAACACAGAAATCCCCTTGTTCCCAAAAAGACTGAAATCCAAATCCATGCCCAGAGATCCACCTCCATTATTATCTGTCCTACTGGAGCATGAAGCTGCTCAGCAGACTGCTTTCAGGTTTCAGGCTCCCTCCCTGGAATGCATGTGTGCGGTCTGGCACCATCATCTTGCTGCAGCTTTTTTTCATTTCTGGGGCCTGGAGCCACTGCCAGACCACTAGCCCATGAACACTCCAGCCCCCTGCAGGGCCAGTGAGGGGAAGAAAAAGGGGGGAGTCTCCTCTTAACCTTTATTTAAATTTCCCAGCCCCAAATTCCATGTGCTCCAGAAGTATCCTGCGTCCCAGCCAATCCATTCTTTTTCAGGCTAAAATGGCAGGTCTGTCCTTCCCCCTGTTTGATAAACTCCATGGTACCCATGTTGCTGTGACCTCTGGTTTCCTCTTCAATCAGGAACCAGAAGAGGGTAGGAGAGCTAGCCTCTGTCAATCACTCTCACTAGCCACACACACTGTATCTTCCTGGGGTGGAGTGTCACACTGGGCTAGCTCAATTGTTGAGACAACTCGAGGCTGGTTTGTTTACCCTTTCTGTGAGGGTAGGGAAAACTTAACATGTGCTGTGCTGCAGTTTCTGTCCCACCACCTCTGGTGTTTCCTGCAACACCCCCCCTCCCAATCTGGGGCCTAGCTTCTGCTCCTCCTCAGGGGTCGCCCCCCTCTCCTCAATGATCTGGCCATATGCCCCTGTATCAAGAGGACCCTTCTAGTTTGTAGATGGACACTACCCAGTTCATAAATCTTTTAATAAAGCCAACTAGATCTAAAATATGCTTGATTGAATTTTGTTAACAAGTATAATATTTTTAGTGTAATGTCCTTTAGCCAACCCCTACCCCTGCCAAAGAGAACCTTCTAAGTCTACATGGTAGTAATCAAACAATACTCATATTCTGAGTACTAGGTAATCATCTACTGTGGTATTTATTTGATGAGTGAGTATTTTATTGTAAATAGAACCTATATATTCAAGGACATAAATCCAAAACCTAAGACATATAGGAAAATTCATCTCATTACTTTATACTATCACTTAAACTTTTTCCAAAGAGTGCATATCCAGCCAAATGACCAGACTAGGCTCCATGTGAGTTCCTATTGCTTCAGAGAAATACAGATACAACATGGGTGATCCTTGAAAACATTGTTAAGTGAAAGAAGCCAGACACAAAATGACACATATTATATGGTTCCACTCATGTGAAATATCCAGAATAAACAAATCTGTGGAGATAAGAAGCAGATTAATGGTTGTCAGGGACTAGGGGAGAAGGTGACTGGGGAGTGTCTGCTTAATGAGTGGGGGTTTCCTTTGTGATGAGGAAACTATTCTGGAACTAGTTGGTGGTAATTGTGAATGTGCTCAACACACCTGAAATGTTCACCTTAAAATGGCACATTTATGTTATGTGTATTGTATTTTACCACAATAAAAACAAATACATGCATAAAATAGAATAAAATAAAATCTCCTCTCAAAGAATGAAGACAGATAATTCTCTGGATATAGAAAAGAATATGCCACTGGGTTTGAAAGGAATTCTAGAAGATACACCCAATATGTTTTAAGGAATGACAGTAAATTTGCAAAAATGTCGGATTACAATGTTGAAAGCCATCTCTCACTTAGATATATGCTTTGACTTGCCAAAAAAAAAGCAAATTAATGACTATAAGTGTTTATGTAACTATACATAAAGGCTATTTCCAATTTAATTTACTTCTTCAGAGAACTCAGAGATATTTACAGCTGTGACCTCAGTTTGTGTCCTTTTATATTCCCCCCTCAACTGTATAAAAGTCAAATTGTCCTCCTAAAAATTCATCATATCCCATCAGGTTTAGATTAAAAACTTTGTGTCTGAAAACTTCAACTGGTAAATTGGAGGGGGTTGTAAAGTGCTTTGAAATGAGACAAAACGGTGTCTGCTGTGCCTTCTGAAGAAGGGCTGCCAGTTGTGTAGGCGCTTTTGTGAAATTCTGTGTCACCCACGCTACCCATTACAATGCTCACAACATTCACGTATCTGATCTGGAGGAAATGTAGCTAGCACTTTATTTATTCCTGTTACCTCCTATCTTGAAGCAGGATGCCAGTGCTTCATGCAGCCCTGAGAGGTAAACATCAACTGGAAGAAGACTTTTTGTTTTAGGAAATTAATCACAAAATGAATTCC
Source organism: Macrotus californicus (assembly GCA_007922815.1). Lineage (NCBI taxonomy): Eukaryota > Metazoa > Chordata > Mammalia > Chiroptera > Phyllostomidae > Macrotus > Macrotus californicus. The sequence goes on along the minus strand of VMDR010012484.1, from coordinate 1,854 downwards.
TGAAGACCAATATTAAGAAAAATGAAAGCACCGTTTACAAAGTTTAGAATTAGTGCCAAAAGATATGTCTAATAAGTAATTTCTGTTGCATCCATGAATAATATAATCTCTGTTGTGGTTTCTTATACTTATATGATACAAAGATTATTCCCCTTTGTGTGCCCACTAATTGTGTGCATTCATAAAGCAGATCTTTGTGCTGTTAAGGAGACATAATATAGGCTGAGGATTTGAAACAGTGTTAATAAAATTAATTTTTTTAAAAACCTGCCAAATGGGTAAGATGTTTGCCCTATATTAGTGACTATCATTATGATGTAAAACCTACTTTAATGAATACCTGACAAAGAAACCTTTTAAAGGAATGATTATCTTTGACATGAATATATTCAGCTTCTATTTATACAATGAAGTCTTAACTAGTTGATAAAAATGGTACAATATTACGATGGGTATAGAAAACACCACATAAAGAATATGTAAAGGTTGCCTGAAAAGTTAATGACTAATTTTATCTGAGTTGGTGCTTCAGTGACAACATAATCTGGGAAAATTGGTATGGGCATTGTTATCAAACTGAAGGGGTCCATTTGCCTGTGGGCACCAAAGCCCAACCTAAGTGCCCATCAGTAAATGAGTGGATCAAAAAACTGTGGTACATTTACACAATGGAATTCTACGCAGCAGAGAGAAAGAAGGGGCTCCTTCCCTTTGCAACAGCATGGATGGAACTGGGGAGCATTATGTTTAGTGAAATAAGCCAGGCAGTGAGGGACAAATACCATATGATCTCACCTTTAACTGGAACATAATAAACAAAAGAAAAAAGCCAACAAAATATAACCAGAGACATTGAAATTAAGAACAATCTAACAATAGCCAGAGGGGAGGGGTGAGGGGACAGTGAGGGAGAAGGGTTTCCAGGAACCACTATAAAGGACACATGGACATAACCAAGGGGGAGGGTGGGAGCAAGGGAAGGAGGTGGGATTGGCTGGGGCGGCGGGGAGCAGTGGGGGGGAAATGCAGACAACTGTAAATGAACAATAGTAAGGTAATTTTTTTGAAAAGACACAAACAGGAGTTTGCAGCCAAAAAGTAAAGGTTTATTAGTTGAGGATATGGTGCCCTGCCCTGAGTCACAGGTGAGCTAAAGCTCTAAGACTTGGTTCCCTGATGGCTTCCAGAGAATGGATTATAGAGGGGAAAATATCATTAATCATGGTGACCAAAGGAGTTAGTGTCATGGTCTGTATTGATTGGTTGGTCCTGATGTCAGCCATGGGGCAGTTCTGTCTGATTTCACAAAGATTTGTTCAGTGGGATTGTTCCACTTTCCTGGATTTGGAACTGAAACACAGTGGAGGCCAAGATGTTATCCTAACTTTAATTGAATACTCTGTCTCCATGGTCAGTAGACCCAAGACCTTGTTGTAAGACTATTAGATGCTGACCAGAACCTTGTTGTCCTGAGGGCTTAATGATTAAGGAAGGGAGAGGGAGGTGGGTGAGTCAGGGTGCTAAGTGAGGCTAGTTTGAGTCAAAGGAAACAAAAACGGAAAGAAAAGGTCAGATAAAGGAAATAAGGTTTCTGTGCAGTTATAGTATTATGGGCACAATCTGTACATTTCAGTTATACCCAGGGCCTTACTAATGCTGTGTGTAAATTACAGAAATTACCAAAAGAAGAAAGCTTTATGTTTGCATTCTGATTTCAAATACAAGGCAAGATAATTATAATTTATGGCCCAGTGACTGTATTTTACATTTTAAAATTGAAAAACAAGGGAAAAATGGGAAGTACTTGAGTGTAAATGCGATGATACTCAAAAATGATGACCTCTCTGCATTTTT
>VMDR010012483.1:0-26523 GCA_007922815.1 Macrotus californicus | reverse complement strand
TAAAGAGACTTATCTAAGAAAAAGAAGATAAAAACTATGAACTGTAAAATGACAACAAACTCACAGCTATTAACAACTGAACCTAAAAAAAAACAAAAACAAAAACAAACTAAGCAAACAACTAGAACAGGAACAGAATCACAGAAATGGAGATCACATGGAAGGTTACTAGCGGGGGAGTGGGAGAGGGAGAGAGGGGGAAAAGGTACAGAGAATAAGAAGCATAAATGTTAGGTAGAAAATAGACAGAGTGAGGTTAAGAATAGTATAGGAAATGTAGAAGCCAAAAAACTTATGTGTATGACCCATGGACATGAACTAAAGAGGGGGAATGCGGGTGGGAGGGGCTGTGCGGGACAGAGAGGAATAAAGGGGAGAAAATGGGACAACTGTAATAGCATAATCAATAATATATATTTTTAAAAAAGGAAAGAGATTCTGATTCATGCTACAAGATGGGCGAACTTTGAGGACAGTAAATTAAAGAAGCCAGTCACAAAGGGACAAATGTCCTATGATTCCACTTAGGTGGGGCACCTAGAGTAGTCAAATTCAAGGACACAGAACAGAATGAGTAGAATGGTGGGTGCCAGGGGCTGGGGGCCGGGGCAATGGTGAGCTATAAGTTAATGCAAAGTGTCAGTTTTAGAAGATGGAGAGAGTTCTGGGGATGGGTGATGGTGGTGGTTGGACAGCAGTGTGGAGAGCCAATGTGGTATATTCACAGGATGGAATATTATTTAGCCGTGAAAAAATGCTACAGCATGAGCAAACCTGGAAAACACTGTGCTAAGTGAAAGAATTCAGAAACAAAAGTTCACATATTTTATTGTTCCTTTAGAGAAATGTCTGGAATAGTCAAATCCCTAGGGACAGACTATAGATTGGTGGTTGCCAGTGGATAGGGGGCGGAGGGATTTGGCAGCCCCCTTACGGGCTTTCTTTTTAGGAAGCTGGAAGTGTTCTGGGATTAGTGTTGATGGTCGCACAACATCGTGAATACACTAAAAATTACTGAGTTGTACACTTCAAAATTGGTAAAATGGTACATTTGATGCTATTCAGAATTGACCTCAGTTTCAAAAAGAGAAATGAATCAAAAATAAGTGAATCCCCTTCAGGTTTCAAGTCTGGGTAATTAAGAGGATAATTTCACTGATGAAAGGGAAGCTTGATACTTGAGGACACATGGAAAACTTGACTTTGAAGATGTTGACTTGAAATGGAAGACTCTGTATTTGGTTAGAAATTAGGACCTGTGGTACATGTCTAGGGAGAGTTCAGGGCTACAAATAATGACTTGGGAAACTTCTGCATGGGGCAGAGTAGAGTTTGGGAGAAGAAAGCACCCCCTCAGGAAAGGGCCTTTCTCTGCAGGTCAGAGCCTAGTCCTCTCTCTCTGAGAAGGCCCAATGCTTGGAAATAAGCAACACCCACCCCCTTCAAAAACGGCGCACTCTGGTTGACAAGATGAATGACATAGCGTAGGAATAGGCATAATTCTATTTTTAGCTGGAAGCTTTCCAATCTGAACAAGTTTCTTCCCTGCTCCTTCTCAAGGCAGGGCCCGGTCTTTTGAGGAGAAAAGTCCACATTTCATTTCTTCAAAGCACCGAGGCACCAAGACACGAGTGTGTTAACATTTTGGTGAACTCTCCCCACTGGGAGTTTGAAGCAGAAGGGTGATGTTATCCAGTTGTGTTTCCGAGAGAACATTCTGGCTGCGGCGTGCAGAGTGGACAAGGGGAGGCATCCAAGGAGACCGGGCTGTACCGTTTTTTTCACTTTTGGTAGTGAATCTCCTTGGAAGTGAAATTCCTCAGTTTTCCTTTCAAAATCAAGTTCTTGGGATGGAAAACTGAAATTCATCGACACAGACAATGGTATGGTGGTTGCCAGAGGGAAGGAGGTTGGGGGACAGCAAAGGGCAAAGGGGGCCAAATGGATGGTGACAGAAGATGACCTGACTTTGGGTCGTGGGCACGCGTTGCAAAACACAGATCATATATCACAGAAATGTGCACCTGAAACCTATGTGATCCTATGAACCAGTATTTCTCCAATACATTTAATTAAAAAATCAACTTCAGCTCTGATTTTAAGGTTAAATATATATCATTATTGAATATTAGATTGTATTAATATACATTTCTATATATCTGAGTTCCCATAGAATTACTTCAGTTTCTTTCTTTCTTTTCCTTCCTCCCTTCCTTCCTTCCTTTCTTTTTCTTTGCTTTGCTTTGCTTTGCTTTGCTTTGCTTTTGCTTCATCAGTAAAAATATCCATAGAAACTACATTTTACAGTTGGGTTACCAAAGAACTCATACCTCTGCTGTGTGTGTGTGTGTGTGTGTGTGTGTGTGTGTGTGTGTGTGTAACAGAAAGAACTTCTATAGAGGTGTTCTAGATATTACAACCCCGTGGGGGACTCTACAAATAGACTTAAAATTCCAGTTTCCCATCGCATTCCAAAGTAGGGTTTCTACATTTTCTTTCATCAGGAACAAACTGAATTTGTGAAAGGGTAGACGCACAGCTACCTAGCATTTCAGCAGGGCTGACTGCAGTTCTTCTAGAGCAAATCCCAGGAAGTTTCACAGAGAAATAAACAGAAATCTACATGCCGTGCTTTGGTAACATGCTGGGTGAGTCAGAACTGTTGTGTCCGCAGGTCTGAGTAGCTCATCTGTAGGAGCGCTGACAGAATTTCCTTAGAGAACTAGGAATGTAAAAGGATGCGCTCAGAGATGCTAGAAACCAGGAAATGTTTAATTTGTTCTTCTGTTATTTGTGGTTATAGAAAGAAACCTACCTGACAAATTTTGAATTCAAGAACTGGTCTGGATGTGGACAAACATGTCTGGTATTATAAGTTTGCACCTGAGAGAAATGCTTCTTTGACATTATAAGTCACAGCCCAAAGGACGTTTGTGTGGTTGTGGTGCAAGAGGTCTGCACTGCTTTAAATAAAATGTGTCTACCCTGGCACTGGCTGGTGTGGCTCAGGGGCCTGAGCACCAGCTTGCAAACTGAAAGGTCACTGGTTCGATTCCCAGTCAGGCCATGTGCCTGGGTTGCAGGCCAGGTCCCCAGTTGGGAGCGTGCAAGAGGCAACTGATCAATGTTTCTCTCGCGTATCTGTGTTTCCCTCCTCTTTCACCCCTCTCTAAAAATAAATAAAATCTTTAAAAAATTGTCTACCCTTAGGTGACTCTTCCAAAACTTCACTTCTCTCTCCACACTCTCTACCCTGGACTTTCTCCCTCAGTGCCTGGTACTTACTTCACAAATAATGGGGCTCCTCAGGCCCCTTCCGATCACTCCCATCTCCCACCTCTCCTCTCGCACAGCCCTCTCAGCCACGTGGGCAGGAGACGCACAGCCACTTCTCCTTTATCTAACCTTTGTGCACCGTCCCCAAGTTCAACGGCTATTTAAAGAAGGGAATGCCAGTAGAGTGACTGTGCTCCTGGTGACGTAGGCCTCATAAACAGTCACATCTCGCTTCTCCTCTCCACCTGTTTCTTTGGGAGACAATGGTCATTTTCCTGTCTATTTCAGGTCCGTCTTGCCCGGTTTCTCAACCTCAACCTCCGTAAAAATCACCAGTTTTACTGCAGTCACTCTAAGCTTCTTAAACCTCTATCTCCTTGGCCTCTGTCTGGCTATTCTCTTCTGGGGGTCTTAGACCCATAAAAGATGCTGGGTCCCTCTCCCCCACTCATCCACTTAATGCGAGATTCCTCAGGTTTCTGCCCCCTGCTCTCCTCTTCCTGTCTCTTCTTCCTGGTTAGCTCCTCTTTTCTCGTGACTGTAAGCATCATGTACATGCCTACTAAACATCTCCACTTGGACATTCGTAGACACTTCAAACTTGGCGTGTCCCAAATTGCCACCTCTACCAATTTATTCCCCTTTTCTCAGTTGGCCTGCAAATTACCTGCTGATTTCAGCTGGGGATTCTTTTGTGCTCATAGAACCCTTCATATCCCGTACATGGACCCCAAGCTGAGAATGGAAAGCCCTGAGCGCATCATTTTCTTCCTCTGCGTTCTCCAGCACACCTAGAAGTGACCGATCAATCCCAGTACAGCTCGTCCTGTCACTAAAATACCCTACAGCAGCAAATACTTGCTCATTCAAAGCTTTGCCTTTTATGGAAGAAGCTGGTAATCTGTGCCTCCTGGGCCAGATCTGGCTTGCTGTCTGTTTTTGTAAATAAAGTTTTATTAGAACACAGCCACACCCATTCACATACTTCTCGTCTACAGCTGCTTTTGAGCTATAGTCACAGAGTTGAATAGTTGTGGCTCACAAAGCCTAAAATGTTTACTCTCTGTCCCTTTTCAGAAAGAGCTTACAGGCATTTGACTAAAGGTGGCAAGGTGTGATAATTTACGGAATTGTTTTACCATTGCCTGTCATTCATACTAGTGTCCCTTTGTCCCTTTACCACTGGAAACAGGGCCATTCGTGCCTTTAAATCTACTAAGATCAGAGAATGAATTCCAGATAACACAGAACCTATTTACAGAACTCACCCTTCAGCTCCCCGACCCCCTGGAATCGTGCCCGGCACCAAGTTCCCCACCAGGCAGAGTTTGACGAGAAGCTAAACCACTAGAGGCGTGATCCTACACAACTGTGCAACGTGGCTCCCTGGTCACTGGGGGCCGAGGGCTTTGTGCCTGATGCTGGAGCGTGAAGCTTGCAGGGCAGGCAGGCAGGCAGGGAGGGAGGGAGGGAGGGTGGGTGTGAAGCGGGGAAGAGGAGCTGGGAGTGGAGGACCTGGCATGCTTTGTGGCGGAGCTAAATATCCACCTGGCTCAGGAGTCAGAAACGCTGCAGGAAGATTTGGGAGGAGCTGGGGCAGCTACAAGACGGGCTGTCCCTCCATGTCTAGGAAAGGAGACAGCTGATAAGTGACAATGTGCTTGAGCTCCTGCAATGCCCCTGCACCAGGCTTTGCCCCTTCCCTCCACCTTCCAATGCTCACCTACAATGTCTCCAAGGTGCCCCCTAACCAGAAACATACCCGGAAGAGAGTTCTGGGAAATAGTCGTTTTCACCGGGTTAACAGATTACAAACCACCACCATCACATTCCCCGTGATCAGATTTTAATTAAATTATTTTAAGTTTGAATTAAATAACATTTGCTGTTTCTCTGTGTCTCTAGTCTCACCGTTCACTAAATTTCTGAAGCTGGGTACCCAGATTCATCGCTCTCCACCCTCATGAGTAGTCAACCACCAGACCTTGCTCATTTTAGGGCCAAAGTATATTCTAATATGTCTGTTCTTCCTGAGCCGTGAACTGGCACTTCCTTGTTGAGGCTTTCCTGATATTTTGCCTTATTGCTATCGCTGCCTAACCCATCCCCCTGCCTGTCATCGGTCCTGCTTAAGTCTGTCCTCCTTTCTGTGACTGGAGCGAACTCCCTCCAACACAAACTGAATTACATCAAGCATTCTGCCCTCTACCACTCCAGAGTGTTCTAGCTGCTGGTGCAGAATGGGGAGAAAGGGATAGTATTGTGTAAGGTTATGAGTAACTTTCTCGCCTTTCTCTGTTCCTGGGGGCAGGGGGTGTGATGTAAAATTTAAACAGCATAAAATTTACCATTTAACTATTTTTAAATGTACAGTTTGGTGGCATTACGTACATTTACATTGTTGTGAAACTGTTACCCCACTTTTCCCCAGAATTTTCTTCATCTTCCCACACTGAAACTCTCTACCCGTCCGTTGAACACTGACCCCCCATCTTCCCCCTCCTCTCAGGTCCTGGCAGCCACCGTTCTGCTCTCTGTCTGCCAATTTGACTATGGACTACTCTAGGTCCCTTCTGCTGGTGGAATCATACAGTGTTTGTGCTTTTGTGACTGGCTTGCTTCACTCAGCATAATATCCTCAAGGCCCATCCATGTGGCAACATGTGTCAGAATGTCCCTTCCTTTTTAAGGTTGAATAATATTTCCCTGTATGTGTGTACCACATTTTGCTTATCCATTTCTCTGTTGATGGACATTTGGGGTAGCTTCCATCTTCTGGCTGTTGTGAGTAGTGCTGCTGTGTACACGGGTGTGTGAGTACCTGTTTGAGGGTCTGCTTTCAGTTCTCTCGGGTGTGTACCTGTGTCCTGTCTGCTGTAGATTCACTCTCCTTTGCCTCCTCCCTGTCTCCACTTTCTACCTCACATTTGTTGGACATCGAACGCCCAACTGTTAGTGCTTCTCATCTCAGCCCATCCTCTTTATGCTTCTGTGCCTTTGCCTATACTGTTCCCTCTGCCCAGAACACCCTTCCTACTCTGGGCGAGTGGCTTCTCCTAATTCTTCCTTTAGGAACTAGGGTACACCCCGTCTTCTCCAGGAAGCTATCCCCAAACTCCCACGTTGGAGACGGTCCTGTCTTCTGAGTCCCAGGGGTCCCCAGTCGACACTGTTTGGTTAAGACGTTATATTTCACAGCTATTGTCTACAAGCTTTTCAAGATTGGGGCTCAGATCTTCCTCTTTTGCTTAACTTCCGGTGGCTAACCACCAATTTTTGGCACTTAGATAACATCTATTAAAATTAGTTTAACAAAACTTGAAAGAAATTTTGTGTCGCCAAGGCAAGTACCTGTTGCTAAGGGTGGCATATCACTGCCAATGGCAAGCGGAAGCTCAAGCAGGCGAAACTCCCTCTTATTGGTCCTGAGGATCGGGCTCACTGAGGGGAGGCAGCAGGAGGTAGCATAGATGAAATTCTGCAGAGGAATGTAAGTATCAGATGACCTCTGTTTGGAAGACTGGGAAAATTCCATGTTGCCAGGGCCCTGCGCAGGGCATCTATTTAAAAAAGTATATGAAGTTCAGGCTGTTCCAAAGGCCACCAGGCAAAAATCCAGTTTCTCTCTGGTGCAGTAGTCCGCTCCTGGAAGAAGGCCAGAGGTCCTGGGAACCTTTCTACCCTACAGTGCTTTCAGATGGAAACACGTCTGATGTAATGTCAGGTCTGCAGCTCTTGAGAACGTTTCTCCAAAGGCTCTCCAATAACTGTGGATGTTACCATGAGTTTGTAGACACTATGGTTCTAAACCCACAGGACGCCAAGTGGGCTTGGTTCCTGGGACATCCAAGATAAACAACTGCATTTCGGGCAAAATAGACATAGTACTAGGAGCCCATGACGCAGGGCCAGATGCCAAGAGCAGCCTGAGTCAGCAGCCACAGCAAAAGGGGGACATCCTCACGGGAACCTCCTCCTCACGCTCTGCTCAGAGCCCCTGACCCCACACAGACACCTGGTGTGGATAAACAATGAACTTGATCACGGGAAGACCTCACAATTTCCGCAGACCAGTGAGTGAAGGGTGCGAGTAAGGAACTTCCCAACTCAAATCCTTTTTCTGTATTTGGAACACTCGAGAATAAGGAGTCACTTGGTTACAAATTAGTTTTTTGTGGAGCATCTTGGCCATGCGAAAGTCCACTGGGAAACGGAGGAGGTGATGGGTGGCTAGGTGACACCCTTCCAGCGTACTCATCAGGTGTACTTGGTAAACATTTGATAGGAGATCTAATTCCAGAAGAACTTGTGTTTTCCAGTGAAATCGGTATAGTTTTCTGCAAATCATAGTAAGTGTGTTGTTAAATGGCTGGTATCTCCATCTTAGATATGTTCAGTTTTCTGATGCAATTATTTTTGTTAAGAATTGTGAAAATGCCATAGGAGCTGTCAAAAAAAAGCAAACGAGTGGTTTTTAATCTTAAATGCTTAGGTTTTTCAGGGAAGCGTTTGAAGAAAATAGTAAGAGGGCCATTCGGTGCTAAGAGAGCAGGTGGGGGCAACGGCCGTGAATAAACGAATAGTAAGTGATGTGGTCCAATGACATGATCGCAGCCATTTTAATCCTGATTGGCATGCCCCTCCCCGCCGTACCTCGTGTTGCTAAGTATCCTGTTTTAATTTTTTAGCTTATTAACTCCAGATTAGATATATCTTCCTTAAGCTTGGTAAAGTAGGATTGTTTCCCTTGGAAACATAATATTTTTATTCCTTCGTATATACGAGTGAGTTCAGACTTCCTTCTTTCTGATTCTTTAAAAGCACGCATCAAAAAGAGACGGTTCCCTTCCAAGGGAGAAGTCCCTGTTGTCCTAAGACAGCTTGTCCCGGACAGCTTTCTAAGCACTGCCTGGACTTTCAGCTTCTTTGGCCTGGGCTAACCCAAACAGGGAAGTTCCCCTGTGAACAACAATGCTCTATGAACACATGGCTTGCGTCAGACTCATTATTTACATCCCCACCTGTGTCACTGGATGATGAGCTCTGGTGTCAGATGACCCTCACGTGCACTTGAGGGGGACTCAGTGCTGTGCCAGGTACTACTCATTCATTCAGCGCAGGATATTTATTGAGCATCTACTCTCTGCTGGACACTAGAATACAAAAGAGAAAGGACGTGCCCCAAGAGCCTGGGTGTGACACCAGTGGATGAACAGAGAGCCGCACAGCAGTTTGAGGCGCCTTGCGTTAGAGGGGGGTGCCCAGGGACATCTCAGAGGAAGGGAAAAGGAACTTATTAGAGAGAGTGAGGGACAGTGGACCCCAGGCCTTGGAGGATGAGTGAAATTTTACCAGTTGAAGAGGAGTTGGGTGAGGATGGTGGGGAAGTAGGTTTGGGTAGATAAGTTGGTTGCAGGAGAGCTTGAAAACCAGCGGGAGGAAGTTGGACCTGAACTGGTGAGTAACAGGAAGCTATCAACTGTAGCCTGAGGAGGAGGGCAGCATGATCTGTGAGCTGTTCAAGAAAAATTCGTCAGACCTGACGTGTGGGAGACCGGGAGCTTGGCCTGGAGGCAGCCAGGTCATGCTTACAACTAGCCATTGACTGGAGGTAGTGACGTCTGGGATTGGGGTGATGAGAGAAGAAGAGGAGAGAAAAGGAAGGAGCCCCAGTGGATAGGGACAGTGCTTGGCATACAGTAGGAGAAGAATAAATGTCTGTTGAGAAGATAATGGAGTATTTCAATGGCTAATTGGCAGTGGACAGCGGTGCCTCGGTACTCGTTGTTAATTCGTTCCGGAGCTCGCGAGCAGTGCCGGAACTGACGCGTACCGAACGTGAGGGGTGATAAAGCATTTTCTCTCGTGGGTGGGGGGGGTGTCGTGACTCATGCAAGCTCTAGCAAGTGTGATACGCATGACAGGGATGAGGAATTCAAAGAAAAGAATGAACTAGTCACTGTGCACTCCTGCAGGGTCAAGTTTTGCTTCCTTCTCAAATACTTGGTGTATGGCGGTTTATCAGGAGTGACGGTGTAGGGCAAGTTATCAGGAAGCGGCAATGGGACATCGAGGCTTTCGGCCTCTCTGGTGTCCTAAAGTGGCTCGTCCTGGGGATACCCCTCAAAGTGCTGCTCAGGCTGTCACCCTCTCTGGCCTCAGTTTCCTCATCTGCAAAATGGGGCAATTGACTGGCGACTAGGAATATCTCTCCGGCATTAACAATCAGCCATTTCTGTCCTTTTTGCTGATATTGGTGTTCTTTGCCCTGAAAAACCAAGTTCAAAAACGAACTTCAGCTCCCCGCTCTGAAGTGAGCAGAGAACACTAACAACGTATGAGGTACACGGGGAATCTGAAGGCCTGCTGAGCTGAAGGCCTATTTCTCCCTGTTCGAAGGATCCCATTGCCAAAAATGGAAGTGGCATCTGGAGTGTTGTTTTTGCCATGTCCCCTGGACTTAAATGGAACTGAATTCTCTCGCAAAGATGGAGAGGAGAGGCAGGGAGGGGGTGCCTCGGCTGGGAGCTGGCTGCTGTTCTGTGCACTGGAGGTCCAAGTTCAAATACGCTCGCAGGAAAGCTGCCGTCCAGTTTTTTCTCTCCACACACAATGAAGCTGTTGTGAGTCCAGAAGCTGGGAGAAGGCAGCTGGGTTTCTAGAACTCAGTGGCCAGTATCTTTGCTTTCTTTCTCGTTTTTAAAATTATATTTTATTGATTATGCTATTACAGTCGTCCTGATTTTGCCCCCTTTCCAGCATCTTTTTTATTCCTTTTTGAATCTCTTCTTTTGGAGACACAGCCCACAGGACACACAGGCCTGGGGAAGAGAATACTGCTCAGTCATTGTCACAAAGTCTAGCAAAGGAGAACCAGCCCCAAACTGTAGTCATCAGCCCTCTTCAGCGCGCGGCGTCCGTGAGTCACTCAGCAATGTGTGAATAACGACTTTCCACAAAGCAGGGGGCACTCAGCACTTCCCCCTCACCTTCACATTAGCCTGCCTACGATGACCGTTTTAGGTGGTTAAGTGTCTGGACTGCTGGGTCTTTTTGCTGTGTTCGCTGAATTTTGCGGACTACCCCGTACAGGAATGTGCTGGATACATGCCCATCTGATTTCGAATGTCCAGAGGGACTTCTGTGCCTACTGCTTATAAGATCTAATCAGATGGTCCCTGACATGGCTCTGACCCTGTCCTGTCTTCGTGAAAAATTTCTGAAAGGATGCATTTCTCCATCTGCCAGCCCTCTTTGTGATTGTTTTCCTGTGACTTCTCTTTAAACCCACGAAACTTAAAGAGTTGTCACAAAAAAATACGGGTTTAGAGAGAAGGAGGCGGGCGGATGACTTCGATGCAGTAATAGCAGCACAGTCGGCTTTTATTTGGTGCTTCCTCGGTGTCAGGCACGGGTAGAGGTTCTTTGTGAATTTAATTTATTTAACCCTCGAAGACACTCTATAAAACAGAGATTATTGTCTTCAGCACTCTCATTTTGAGGAAACTGCAGCACAGAGAGATTAAGTCACGAAGCTGATAGGTAGCTGAGCCGGGGTCCCAAAGATGGCCCCCAGAGCCAGACACCACACTACTTTCCTGCGAGCAGGCTGCTCCCTGACTCTCATGCCTCTTGGCTTCCTGAGGGCTGCGTTGTGTTTTAGTTCTGGATTCGGTTCTTGACCATTTATTGTCTTTCCACCCCGGTTCCCAGGCAGAAGATGAGCAAGAAGTCATGGGAGAGTCAATGGGGGTGGAGGGAAAGGGAAGAAGTCATGGCATCAAGTGAACACACATGCACACATGTGTACACATATGCACACGATACACACATGTACACACAGCATGCATGCACACACACACAAGCCGGCCCATTTATTTGTTATTTCCATCACTCATGAGCCTTGGAGGCTCCTTTCCTGCCAGGAAGGACTATGTATATAGTCCGTCCCTGAGGGACCAGCCCTTCCCCTGCAGGTCACGGGAAGGGGCAGGAAGGAGATGACTTCCTTTCCAAGGGCCGACCGGAAAACCATGTTTGGAGAGGGACCCTCATAAGAATCGATCAATAAGAACAGCAACGGTAGAGGCACAATCTCTGTGAGTGAGACAGCGCAGTCACCAGCTCTCAGAACTCAGCAGGAAATTAGTCCTGTCCTGCGGGACCTTGGCTTTGACAAAAGCAAACACTGATTCTGGTGCGTCACCTCCCACACGTGCCCACCACCCAGGACCCCAAGATTGTCATCTGGGGGGACATATTCGTTTTTTTAAATCATTTTTTATTTTTCAGTTACAGTTGACATACAATATAATATTAGTTTCAGGTGCACATGGGGCTGTATCCTGTGAGAAGCTATCACGTGCTCTGTAGCTTCTTGTCTTGGATTTCAAAACAACTCCAACTCTTACAACCATACAATTGATGCTGTGTTGTCATTACAACAAACAAGGTTGAATTAATATTGAAAGGCACCCATGGTGTGTTTATTAGGTGAAATAAGCTTGCAGAAATGTGTGCATGGTACCACCCCACTTGTGTAACAAAGATGAAAAATACCTACATAATAACAATAACAAAAATGCACAATAAGCCCTGGCTGGTGTGGCTCAGTGGATTGAGTGCCAGCCTGCAAACTGAAGTGTCGCCGGTTCGATTCCCAATCACGGCACATGCCTGGGTTGCAGGCTGTGTCCCCGGCTGGGGGTGTGCGAGAAGTAACCAACCAATATATCCCTCTCACATTGATATTTCTCTCTCTCTCTTTCTTCTTCCCTTCCTCTCTCTCTAAAAATAAATAAAATCTTTTAAAAATGCACAATAAGTATATCTGTCTAGTGCTTATTATACACTGGGCATTATTCTCTAAGTGTATTTGTTAACGTATTAATCCTCAAAAGCAATCCTATGAAATGGATGCTCATATTATCTCAATTTTATATGAAGAAGTCAAAGTATGAGGAAGTTAAGTAACTTGCTCAAGGTCACCCAACTAGGTGGCAAAGTCAGAATTCAAACCCAGGCTCCCTGGCTCCAGATTGTCTGTTATTAAACATCACATGCTCTGTAGGCGTAGAACAATTATAGACAAACACACCGCCAGCTAGTAACAATGGGTTGGCTAAGAGGTGTGGAAATTGGCGGGTGTGACGAAGGACAGTAGAGGAAATTGTATTTTTATAATCCGTACTTTTGTACTTTTTGGCATTATTCTTGAATATCTTATTATTTGTGTACAGTTTTAAAAATTCTTCAAGGGCTGCTGGCAACCATTGACTATGTGGTAGCTTAGTCACAGGAAGAGGTTAAACAGGAGGAAAGAGAAGTGAGTTGGGCTTATGAGTGAGAAGGAAAGAGTAGACTATGACTTGAAGATAAGAGGGAGATAGGAGGTCCTTAGTCAAAATCATAGAAACAGGAAGTGGAGTGGGGCTTGCCACGGGCTGGGGGAGGGAGAGATGGGAGTATTTAGTTATTTGAGAGGGGGTGGGAGGAAGAAAGTGAAGGAGAGAAACATTGATGTGAGAGAGAAACATCAATCGGTTGCCTCTCATAGGCATGACCTGGGATCGAACCCACAACCCAGGCCTGTGCCCTGACCGGGAATCGAACTGGCGACCTTTCACTTTGGAGGATGATGCCCGACCCCCTGAACCACCCCAGTCAAAGAGGAAGGTGGTTTTGAATGGGCACAGAGCCTCAGTCTTACAAGATGAAGAGTTCGGGAGGCGGAGGGTGGCAATGGCTGCTGACGCTGTGCACGTCCTTAATGCCACTGACTGGTGCACTTAAAAATGGTTAAGATGATAAATTTTACGTTACATGTATTTTACTGCAATAAAAAAAAATGGAAGAGGAAATGGAGAGAAAAGGGAGGAAGAGGACTGAGGAGCCAGGAGAGGCACCAAGGAAGGAAAAGGAGTGGAAGTCGGTGCTTCAGAGCGCCGTGAGCAACCGGGATGCCTACACTGCTGACTTGCGTGGCCCACGCTCAGATACGAAGCCTCAGCGGAAGGAAAACCCGTGTTCCCCATGTACAGAAGAGAAGTATTTTGCACACTTGATAAGTGAATCAGGTGGTATCATTTGGAGGGATGATCAGAAGGTCCCAGGGAGAATTTCAGTCGTAACCCAGTCTATATCCCGAGACTGGGTGTTTTCGTTAGAAAGAAAGGTTGCTGTTTCATTTTGTTTTTTAATTTTTGTAAATGTTATTTTTTGACTACAGTTTGAATTCAACACTTTTTTTCTTTGTATTAGTTTCAGGTATACAGCACAGACACGTTGTTCTTTTAAAGCAGGACTGGGCTCCCTGTCTGTAAAAAAATGCAAATACAGATTGAACCTTTTCTCCACCGGGCAGGATGGGTAAACAGGGCCACCCACCACCACACTGGGGAGCCAGGGAAGGGGTCAGGTTTCATCTGCTGGGACACCATGCTGACCTGGTGACAGGTTTCTGTGAGGTGGCCCCATTCCAACAGATCTCAGTAGTCCCTTTGCCAGGTCTGCTATCAGCTTATCTACCTTTACCCTTGAACTTGAGCCAAGGTCTCTGGGGGAAGGAGCGTGCTACTGCCTGTCACGTCAGGGCCTTCCTAGCGGTCAGGCAGTGCTCAGCCCGGGGGGACTCCCAGTGGCTGGTGTGTCGGGCAATGTCGTACAAAAGGCGGAGTTTCTGGGAAACAATAGCATCTAAAGGACTGTCAGTCAGGGCCAAGGAGAGCCATCCTCACTTGGGATATTCCTGACCACTTTGATTTTTTGGAGTACAGATAAGATTGTCCTAGTTTTTCCCAGGCTCGGATGGAAGTGTGAAGAGATGCGGCCTCCATACCTCCTCCCTGGGGTCATTGCCCCATCCCCAGATAGCTACCATGGTAGTAATTCAAGCTATATTTGCTGAGTGAGTGTTATGGAATCGCACTCAAGCATTTCTCAAGACGAAATACTGCAATAAAGAATCTCATCACCCTTTACAAATGGAGGAAACCGATCATCAGAGCAGAGTCTCCTCCAGGGCCACTCACATGTGGCAGAGGTGGGATTGGAACCCAGCTCTGTTCAACTCCAAAGCTGGTAAATGTACACATTAAATCTGTACATTATACACTGCGCTAGGTTGCCCTGTCAAGTGCACACAGGAGCTACTTTTTCATCAAGTAGTTCCCTAACGTAGACAATGAAGGCATCGAGAATGTTAAAGATTTTGTTCACCTTGACTCAGTCATCAGTTCAAATGCAGACTGCAGCCAGGACGCCAAGAGAAGGCTGAGACTTGGAAGGGCAGCAATGGCAGAATTAGGAAAGATCGCCAAGAACAAAGATGTGTCATTAGAGACCAAGGCTAAGATCATCCACATTATGTACAGATGGGAAAGTTGGACAGTGAAGAAGGCTGATGGTGAAAAACTTGATTCATTTGACATACGATGTTGCAGGAGACAGTTCTACAGATACCCTGGACCACCAGAAAGAGGAATACGTGGGTCCTAGAGCAAATTAAATTTGAAACATCACTTTTGGCAAAGATGATGACATTGAAACACACCGTGAGAAAGCAGGAGTCTTTGGAAAAGACAATAATGTTGGGAAACTGGAAGGCAGCAGGAAAAGAGGAAGACCAAACAGGAGATGGATGGGCTCCGTAAAAGAAGCCAGAGGCCTGAGTCTACAGGAGCTGAGCAGGGCTGCTGGGGACAGGACACTGTGGGCATCGCTCAGTCATAGGGTCGCCGGGAGTCAGAGCCAACTCAGTGGCGCATGACACACACAGCGCCCTAATGAACAGGTGGCCAGAGCGGCAGCATAAACCCAGAGTCGTACCTTGTCAGATCTAAGATCTCAGGTTCTCTTCTACCTTCCCAGGCATGAACGGCACTCCAATATCCCTTACGTGAATTCTTACTAGGAATAGAAGGAACTTCCTGTATATGATATAAGGCACCTATGAAAAGCCTACAACCAACATCATACTGAGAGGCTGAAGGCTTTTGCCCTAACAGTGGTACCTACTGTTAGGTGAGCGTGGTAGCCCTCCTGGGTCCAGATCCTGGCTCTACCACTGACTACACATGTGTTGTTGGGCAAGTCATTGAATCTCAGTCTACTTGTCTATACAATGGGGACAAAATTCCCTAAGATCAGAAAAGAGGCAAGGGTGGCCACTCTATTTCTACTCAGCATTGTACCGAAGGTTCCAGCCAGTGGAATGAGGCAAGAAAGATAAATAAAAGACATTCTGATTGAAAAGGCAGTAAAAATGCCTTTATTTGCAGATGATATGATCGTCTATGTAGAAAATCTCACGTAAGTTTAATATGCAAAAATTCATTATATTTCTTTATACTGTGATGAACAATTAGAAAATGGAACTCAAAAACAATGCTGCTTGCCATAGCCACAGCAACAAAAAACACTCCAATATAAATTTAACAAAATATATGTGAAATCTGAACACTTAAAACTACAAAACATTGCTGAACAAAACCAAAGAAGACCTAATAAAACGGACAGATAAGTTGTGTTCACAGGTTGGAAGATTCTGTGTTGCTGAGGTGGCAATTCTTTCTCAAACTGATCTATCAACTTCACACAAGCCCGGTCAAATTCCCAGAGGCTTTTTTGAAGAAATTGAAAAGCTAATCTTAAAATACATATGGAAGTTAAAAAAAACCCAAACAAACCCTAGAATGGGCAAAACTACTTTGAAAAGAACAAAGTTGAGGTACTAACAACATCACCTGATTTCTAGACTGACCGCAGCGCCGCAACAATCAAGATGGTGTGGTGTGGGCGTAAAGTCAGACAGACACGTCGCTGAAGCAGAATGCAGAGTACGGAAACAGACCCGCACGTCCATGGGCGGTGGGTTTTCAAGAAAGATCGCAAGGCCATGGGATGAGGAAAGGACAATCTTTTCAGCAAATGGCAATGGCACAATTGGGGAGCCGCATGTAGGGGAACGAGCCTCCACCTTTCCTTCACACACACACACACACTGGCTGAGAACAGACCGTTGGCTTAGATATGAGACTAAGACTATGACATTTCTAGAAGAAAACACTGAAGAAAGTTCCAGTGGCCTTGGCAAAGATTTCTTTCTTTTTTTTTAAGAATGTTATTTATTTATTTTTAGAGAGGGAAAGGAGGGAGAAAGAGAGGGACAGAAACATCAATGTGTGGTTGCCCCTCTCGCGCCCCCCACCGGGGACCTGGCCCACAACCCAGGCATGTGCCCTGACTGGGAATCAAACTGGCGACCCTTTGGTTCACAGGCTGGTGCTCAATCCACTGAGCCACACCAGCCGGGGCAGATTTCTTAAATATAGCATAAAAAGCACAAGTTATACAAGCAAATATAAATAAATAGGACATACAAGCAAAAATAAATAACCAAAAGTAGTCTTTTGTTTTTCAAAGGCACGGTTAAGAAAATGAAAAGGTTAGCCGCAGTCTAGGAGAAAATATTTGCAGAACATGTTTCTGAAAAAGAACTCTTGACACCTTTATAAGAATATGAATAATTAAAGAATGGGCAAAAGATTTAAAAGTCACCCCCCCCCCCAGAGAAGATATACAAATGTCAATTAGCCTATGAAAAGATGTTCAGCCTCACTGGCCATTAGGGATACATGCAAATTAAAACACGGAGCCACCACGGCAAGGCCGCTGGAGTGGCTAAAACGGAAGGACCTGGTAGAGGACCTGGAGCTCTCATTCACTGCTGGAGGGGAGGCTAATGGCACCACGGCTGTACGGTACGCTTTGGCAGGCTCTAAAGCAGCTTAAATATGAGCCTACTGTATGATTCGGTCACTCCACAGCCAGGTTTTTACCCAGGCAGCACATGCGTGAACGTTGACGGCCCCTTTCTGTGTAATAGCGCCAAACTGGAAACAATCCGGATGTGCATCCACAGGTGGACCCTTAAGCAAATTATGAAAAACCCGCACAATAGAATCCTACTTGGCAATGACAACAGAACCGGTGATGCAAGAGAGCAATGTGGATGAATCTCAAAACAATTATGCTGACTGAAAAAAAGCCAGATAAAAAAGGGCCCACTTACTGTGTAACCCCATTCACAGAACTTTCTAGAAAGTCCAAACTAATCCAGAGTAACAGAGAGCAGATCCGTTGTTAGAGGGTGGGAGCGGGGAAGGGTAGAAAGAGGGATTTCCAAGGGGCACCGGAAACTCTGGGGAGCAGCAAACACGTCATCCTGATTGCGGTGATAGTTTCCTAGGTATATACAGATACCAAAATCGCTCAAACTCTGCCCTTTAAGTGTGTGATGTTTATCGCATGTTAATTATACTTCAATAAGAGCGTAAGGCAGAGGAATTCGTTTTAGATCACTGCCCATCACACAAACATAGCTGGAATAAACTCACTCTCTTATGTGCAGCGCTGTCTGATATATCCATTCCATTGAATCGAAAGTATCCTCCGATCCTGACCTACTAAACTGACTTCATAATTCACTAGTGGGTTGATACCCGTAATTTGAAAAACACTGGGCTTTGGGTCCACACCAGTCTCTTAGTTGACAATGACTGGGTCGGTCTCCACGTCTTTACCGCCAGCTTTCCTCTCCGCTTCCGTCTGTGCGGAAGCCCTACTCTTTCAGATTCTTGCCTTGGAGACTGAACTTCCCTCTCACCCTTTTGCCGCCATCTCCTTACTGACTTGTTTGGGGCATTGTGGATTTTATGATCTCATGGTGGAAATTCTTCTGTGGCGACTCTGGTCAGGAGGGACATTCTGGGGGGCCTTGGGGACACAGCGAGAGGGCAGGAACTGACCACAGAGTTCCCACACTGCCAAGGCTTTGGGATGTTACAATCAGGGTGGCGGCTGCTGTCAGCTCTCGTTTTCCTCGTGCAGGAAAGCCAGCAGGCTCTGGCAGTGACCCCGCTTTCTGCGATGACTTACTTCATTTCCTGAAGAATTTGAGCTGTCGTTCGTGTTCGCCTGTACACGAAGGAGGCCACGTGGAACATGCCTCCTGCTTTCGAAGGTACAAGGAGCAACTGCACAACAGGGCTCGGCAAAGAAGAGGAAAGGCTACAGGAGGGAAGCAGAGAGTAGAAGATGATGAAAGAAATGTGGGCTTGGAGTCGTTTCAATTCTGCTATCAATTAGTCTTGCTGCGGGCGGCTTTGTGTCTGCGTGCCTGGCCGTCTCTTCAACGGCCCGTCTTCCTGTGCGATGGGAAGTGGTGTAGTTTGCAAATTCTGTCCATTTCATGGCAGCGGAGATGTTAATCAATGAATGTGGAGCCCAAAGGAGATGAAGGTCACGCAGAAGTTTGAGTCATGATTCTGGCCTCAGCATTTTTCTAGAAAGTGGCCGAGGACAAGAAACCAAACTCACTGCCATTATTTCTGGGACCTCAGCCTTGCCACGGTCCCAGAAGAAGCAGCATGGTGCATGCCCACACCAAGCCTCACGGCACACTTGGGGGACACGGGAGTGTAGAGGAGAGCTTAAATTCCTAGGCCTGGCAGAGTGGCCTAGGTCTCAGCTGATGTGGCTTCAAAATCCCAAGATCTAGATTCTGCTCAGATAAGTAGCAGCCAGATGTTGTCATTTCAGAAGGTGCAGAGTCTTGGGGGTGAGGAATCAGAGAACATTGACGCCATTCCTCCTGGGCAAATGGATTTCCGTGTCAAGTCCACACCTTCCTTGTTTAGGAGCAGGAGAGAGTATGATGTAGGGACAGATACTTGGTCTTGGTGCCAGGCAAACTGTGGGTCAGATTCTGTCTCCGCTGCCTGCCAGCCTTGTGACTTGGGAAGATTGCTTACCCTCTCTGAACTTCTGACTTTTCACTTCTAGCTGTAGTTTGGGACTGATTTTGCCTGCCTCCCCGGGAATATTTGGTAACATCTGGAGACATCTTTGATTGTCACAACTTGAACGGGTGTCAGGGGTGCTGCGGGCTCCTAGTGGAGAGAAGCCAGGGATGCTGCTAAACATCCTACCATGAGCAGACAGCCCCCCTCCTCCAGCAAAGAATTTTCTGGTCCAAAACATCACCGGAGCTGAAGCTGACAAGTCCTGGATTAGAGGTAATGCCTGCAAAGTGCCCGCATGCAGTCGGTAGGTGCCGAATCAGCAGGTGCTGTCATTGCTCAGTGATCAGTTCAGTGTGGCTAATAAAATACAAATCCTGGGGAAGCAAGAAGTCTGTCCTAGGTTCAGAAAAACTCCCCACTAAGGGTGACACCTGCCATCCGCTGAACAGTTAGTGCAGGTGTAGCAAGAGGTTCCAAGTGGCAGCTGTAGAGTCAGCCTGCCTGGCTCCCGGTCCTGGCTCGGCCATTTACTGCATGTGTGTTCCTGGGCAAGTCACCT
Source organism: Macrotus californicus (assembly GCA_007922815.1). NCBI lineage: Eukaryota > Metazoa > Chordata > Mammalia > Chiroptera > Phyllostomidae > Macrotus > Macrotus californicus. The sequence goes on along the minus strand of VMDR010012483.1, from coordinate 6,885 downwards.
AACCTCAGTCTGCTTGTCCATAAAACGGGGACACCCATGATACCTGCCTCGCAGATAGGGGTTAAGACGCACAAAGGTCGGGTCTGCGCAGCACAGCAGACCAACACTCAGCTAACGTTCGCTGTTGGTACCAGGAGAGTCGTTGTGGGGCCAGTGCTGGGGGGGCCGGGGTTGCGATAAGAAGCTCTGAGCTTTCTGGTGTGAAGTCCGAGGGGGGCTGCCACCCCAACAGTAGTCCACACGGCAATAGATAGTCCATCAGCCCGCTGCGGACCCCCTGCGAGCTGCTGGGCGAGGCGCCGGGTGTTTACCACTCCATCTCGTTGACTCCTCTGGACAGCTCTGAAACGGCGTCCCTGAACCCATTTCAGCCTTCTCCTCTCACAGACGTGAAAACAGACTCCAAACGCTGAAAGGAACCGGCCCCAACTCACACAGCCCTGAGGGGGAGAGCGGGGATTTTGGATCCAGTGTTTTATGGGCTGAAGTTCAGAAATGTCCAAGTCAGGGCAAAGTCCTGGACAGAAAACATTCAACTGGTTGGACTTCTCTATGTGCAGGGACAGGAAGATCAGCTAAAGCCAAGCCTCTGTCTCCAGTACGGGCGGAGACAAACGGCCTGGGGTGCGTGGGGACGAGGGAAGGGGGGGCAGGACACAGCGACCGACCTGCGCAGTCAGTCTCCGCCTTTCTCCAGTGACGAGCCCTAAGTGCAGGGCGGCCACCTGGCGTTGTCATAGCAGCAGAAAGCCACGCACGGAGAGTGTTTCTTGGTCCTGGCTGAGGCCTGGCAGCTTGAGAGAGGGGACGGGGACTGGGCTAGCTTAGGTTACGAATTTGCTAACTTAGTTAGCCAGTGTTGGTACTTGCTGCCACGAGATGTCTTCCAGGGGATTCCCAAAGACAGTCCTCCTCTCTCTAATGTGTCATGAGGCGTGTGTGTGTGTGTGTGTGTGTGTGTGTGTGTGTGTGAGATAAGACCACAATAGCCTGGCACGGAGGAACCAGCAGAGCCAGGAAAAGGTCCCTGCTAGAAGCTGTGGCCTTCCGGCAAACAGCTCTGTGTAGATAGGGTGGAAACGGTGCCTAAAAATAGCACCGAGGCCCGAGCACATCCCGAGACCAGCAGCGTTAAAGGGGTTGCATGCGCCGATGCCCAGGGCTCTGCTGGGAGACAGGTGTTGCTTGATGGATCACTGGCTTGGTTCACCGTTGGAAGGCATCACACCCTACCAGGGCCGACCTCCCCGGCGGCTGCCTCAGGGCACAGATGACGGCCTCAGGGGCCCTTGGTAGGAAGTGCGGGCTTCACTGACACAGGGGCACCCCTGCCCTGTGTTCGGTGGGAGGCTGTGCTCTTCGCTGGGCAGAAATGCTCTTCTGAGTTCACTAACCTGGCTGTTTAAATAGAGGAAACAGATGCTGCCTGGGCGGAAGCCTCGGAAAGACGGGCTTGGGGCGGTGGCTTGCTAGTACTGGTGAGGACAGGGCTGTGCTCCCCGTGGGCCACGCATACCTGCCTCTGGGCCTTTCTGAGCCACCATCATCTGCCCTTGGCTCCTCCACACGCTCCTCCTGACTGACAGGGAAAGGGGGTTATTTTTAAGCTGATCTTTGTGACTTCCTTTGGCCTTCACCCTGCTCTCCTCTCTCAGAGGCCCTGACAGCAGCTTCCTGCTTAGGCCAGTGCAGGCTGGGTGATGCCAGGAGGGTCCTGGGATGGGAGGGCCGGCTGTGCTTGGACAGTGACGTGGTGGAGGAGGGTCCTGGCAGTCAGAGTCCAACCCTGACTAATGTCCTGGCGGGACGTCTGGTCAGAGGACGCCCAGCTTCAGGCTCAGGTCTGGGTGGAGGCGGCAGGGACGGGACACATCAGTCACTGTGCGGAGTCCCGTGGAATCTGCAGGCTCTCTGGGTAGGAGTGGCGCTGAGCAAGGGCATCATGGCACAGGTCCTGATTGTGGGGGGGCTGCCCTTTCTAGGCAGGGCTGTCCTGAGAGCCCCTCCGCTCTGCGGTCTGCGGGAGACACCCTGCAGGGGAGCATGCCTGGAGTGTGCGCCACCAGCATCCTCAAAGGAATCACACCGACAGTCCCTCTGCTCCACCCTCGCCTTAGAGCGGGGAGCCGAGCTGTCGTGCTGCCTCTGCAGGGGGATGTCCAGGAGACACTCCCTGTCTCTGTTACCTTCGGCTTCCTTCAGTGCTCAGACCAACAGTGGGGCCCCTCAAGTGTGGCCCCAGAGCCCAACAGCTCCTGGCACGAGGGACAGTCATGGGGTTGACGGGCACCATCCCCAGCTCCCACCAGGGAGCACATAGCCCCTGCCCTCTGCCCGTCTCATAGGCTGGCCCAGCAGCCGAGGCCTGAAAATGCCCGTCCACCAGGGATTCCGGCATCAGTAAAGCAGGGCTGAGTGAGGGCTAGCACACCGCAGTTTCAGGAACAGGTGCTTTCTGTCCGAGTCACAGGGGAACTGAGAATCAACCCTCCCCAAACCCGGGGTGTGCCCTGGTTCCAAGGCCCAGGGGAAGGGGGGCGGGAAGAGCCAGTGCATGTCCCATGGACCAGGGCCAGTCCACGCCATGCTCAGAAAGGCCGGTGCAGGTCAGAGCCTGGGCCTTCACACCACAGGCTCCTTCTTTGGGGGAAGAGAAACCCCGGGGCCATTTTCCTGTTGAATTAAGGATTCTGGAGTCTCCACCTCTGTCACTCATTAATGGGGACTGGCCACGGGACCCCAGTACCTGCCCAGGCAGAAAAGCTTGGCGGAGTAAGTGGCTGCTGGGCTGGAGGCTAGCTCCCCTGTTCACCAGCCTCGGGCAGGCAGGACCCAGCGAGAGCCCATGACAGCACCCAGCATGGTGCCAGGCCCGGAGGAAGCCCACAGGAGGGGCAGTTGCTATTTCTGTATCACTGTGAAGGAAAGTCCCGGGCCCACACGGCACACACACACAGGCATGCACGCACACGGTGCCTGGGGGTGCTCTAGACTTTGCTACCGACGGGCTCCATCTACTGCCTCTTTGGGCCTTTGTCGTTGTTATCTGTGAGATGGGGGGTTGGGCTGACTGCTTTCTAGAACCATTTCAGCTTTGACATGGAATTGTACATTTAACGTGATATTTATACAAGGCTACGCATAGACCCCCTTCATCTCCAAGTGAAAGGGAGGGGAGGAGTCGGGCAGGCCTGGCAGGGGCTTCAGGGTCTGTTGGGCTGAAGCTGTGCCCTTTGCCCTCCTCCCCGAGGTCCCGGCATCTTCCTCCCACAGCCCCTCCTGCCCCTCCCCCGCGGCCTCGCCCCAGCCAGCCTCCCTGACGAGGTTTCCAGTTTGTAGATGGCCTGGAGTTCACGGTGGTCACTTGTTCCATTTGCTCCGAGACAACAGCCAGCATTATTGGCAGGACAGGGAGAGGGCGTCAACTCCATGACAGCACAAAAAGCCCTAGTCATGGGCCCTGGGGGAGTGCGGGTGGGGGCAGGGAAGGCGGTGACCCAGGGTCCTGTCATTCCAGCTGAAGTCCTGGTCACTGCAGCAAGGCCCAGCTTTCCTCTGGGAATGGCCAGAGCGGGCCAGTTGACTTCTCTTGGAGGGACAAGGAGAGAATGTGATTCTTGCCACCACGGAGGCCAGGACTGACTAGAGTCTAGCCCAGCTCTGAGGCTAACCCCCTTGACCTAGGACACATTCTATTTCTCTGTTCCTTCAAGATCAGGAAAGATTCCAGGGTTAAGGAAGACTGGATGAAGCTGAGTGTTTAGAGTTGAGAGCAAGTACAAGTAAATGTAACACAGATTAAATCACAGGCCTTGCCTGACCCCATGTTTGCCCTGTGGCAGTTTGGGCAAGAGCTGGTGGTCATACTCGGCAACACTCACACCCTGTCCTGCGCAGAAGGGGCCCCTTCAGAGTGGACAGTGCCCTGTGCACTGCCAGGACCTCCAGAATGAATGACACACGAGAAACAGAAACTATGACGATCACTGGGGGTAATCTGGCACTTAAGATGACGCTGGGGTTTCCGCCCGCGGCAAGTGGGGATCCCAGGCGGCTCTCAGGGGCTAGTGACTTGAGTTGCACGATGGGAACTGAGCACCATCAGGCCTGAGCTGCCTTTTCCTGGGTTCACAAAGGAGCCTCGGGGGGTGGCAGGGACTGCCGGGGAGCCCACCCAGCAGGCTGGCAGGTGGGTGCCTCCCCAGTGCTGACGAGCCACTCACAATGGGGAAGCAAGTGTGGAGAACGGAGAGGAAGATGTCACTGCTTCCCTGAAATCTGCCTGGGACACTTCCCATTTCTGAAGCCAGGAACAGGTCACGGGGCAGGGGTGGGGGTGGGGGGTGAGGGGGGGTTGGAACAGGAATAAAACCCCTCCAGAGAGACTGAGAGTCAGTGCCCAGGAATCACAGGACAAGGCAGGTGAATGCATCCTTACAAATTCCCATTCGTTTCTGTTAGTGAAGGAACCTGGCTGCAGGTCTGACCTTGAACTAGCTACTCTGGGCATCAGTTACCTCTGGTGCTCTGGCTCACCCCAGTCTTGTGTCCAGGAAGCCCCATGTCAAACACAGTGATCTGGGGCAAGTCACTCGACTTTGTGAGCCCCGTTCCGTCACGGGTGAGGTGAAACCAGCTGGCGAGGCCCACAGGTGTTCTCAGTCCTGCAGACAAAGCAGTGACGGGACAAGTGAGGAGATAAATGGACTAGCTCTGCCTGTAAATGGCGTAACACAAGCAGAACTCGGCGGTGGGGCATGCATGGGCGCGAAGGTGTGGGTGTGAGCAGGTGCCATCCTAGGTACCTCGCAGAGACGAAGGGCTGAAATGGGCTGTGGTACGTAAAAACGCTCCGTTCAGTATCGGACCCCCTCTCCCAGGGCCTCTTGGACCAGACCCGGACTGGGCACGTGCTCTCTTTTACCCCTACTGGTCTGGGATTGAAGTCAGAGGCAAAAAGCTATTTTTGGTCAAGGAAGGTGTCTTTCTAGACCCCTCCCGCTGGCTGGTAGAGAGGTGTGGCCAGCATTCCTACCTACCAGGTGAGGAGAAGCAGGCTTGCGGACCGGGCGTCATACATTCGGTGAGAACTGATTGCAGGTCTCCCACCTGCCCTGTGCTATCTCAGCCTCTTGGTGCTTTGGGGAGGAAAAGGTGGGGTGGGAGGGAGACAGAGAGAGAAATAAAGCATCTTTTCTTATGGAGTTTGCAGAAGCTGTTTATGAGCCAGTGGGAGTTTACTAACTAGTGGGAGAAGCAGTCATGTAAATCAATAGCTACAACAAGTATAATAAGTGCTCAAACCGAGAGGCGTGTAAGCTGGCGGGGGTGCACACAGGAGGAAGCTCCTAACTCAGCCTGCTGCTAATTCCAATCCTTGGTGAAAAGAGGTGGTGTGTCCACAAATAAAAATAAATTCCACCTGAGGAAACTGTTAAATTGTGCCCCATTCAGCACCTTTCCGGAGGGAGCATTTATTGGGTATTACTGGATATTGACGGTTCAATGATTGTATTGAAAACTTTCCTCAAAGTACTCACCTAACTCCAGAGGGCGTTTTTAGTGTCGTCATGGGCTCTTTCTTGTGCCCAAACTGACCCTGATCCTGGACCACTTGTGGAGAATAGCTTCCCACCCTGAAGTCATGGGGTCGAGGCCGGGGGGGAAGGGGCTGGCAGAAATCTTTGTGTAACAGCCTGGGCTAATCGACCTGCAGACACACCTTGGAAATAAACGTCAATGCTCTGTCTAGTGTTAGTTCTACGTATTTACCATTTCTGCCTTGCCTGCTTCCAAAAAGGATGGGGACTTCCAGCCAAGATGGAGGCGTAAGTAGACACACTGTGCCTCCTCGCACAACCAAAAGAAGGACAACAACAAATTTAAAAACAAAAAACAACCAGAACTGACAGAAAGTCAAACTGTATGGAAGTCTGACAATCAAGGAATTAAGGAAGAAACGCTCACCCAGACCGATAGGAGGGGCTGAGACGGGCAGCCGGGCAGAGAGGACTCGTGGCAAGGCAGTGGCTGGTGGACCTGGAGAGGTGGCAGATTGTGGATTGGGCAGTCCCACATTTGTGTGTGGATAAATCGGGAGGAACAACTGGGGAGCGAGACAGACCACGCAACCCAGGGTCCCAGTGCGGGGAAATAAAGCCTCAAACCTCTGATTGAAAACATCTGTGGGGGTTGAGATGGCAGCGGGAGAAACTCCCAGCCTCACAGGAGAATTGTTGGAGAGACCCACAGGGTCCAGAACATACACAAGCCCACCTACCCAGGAATCAGCACCAGAAAGGCTCAATTTGCTTGTGGGTAGTGAGGGAAGTGACTGAAAGCTGGCAGAGTCCAGCAAGTGGCACCGTTCCCTCTTGGACCCTCCCCCACAGACAGTGTCACAACGCAGAGACTCGGGTTGCCCCCGCCCCAGTTAATACCTAAGGCTCTGCCCCTTACTATGTAACAGGCATACTAAGACAAAAAAAAAAAAAGGCCCAAGTGAAAGAACGGATCGAAGCTCCAGAAAAAATACAACTAAGCGACGAAGAGATAGCCAACCTATCAGATGCAGAGTTCAAAACACTGGTAATCAGGATGCTCACAGACTTGGTTGAATATGGTCACAAATTAGATGAACAAATGAAGGCTATAAAAAGTGAAATAAAGGAAAATGTACAGGGAATCAACAGTGACGGGAAGGAAACCAGGACTCAAATCAATGGTGTGGACCAGAAGGAAAAAAGAAACACTCAACCAGAACACAATGAAGAAACAAGAATTCAAAAAAATGTGGAAAGGCTTAGGAACCTCTAGGATGTCTTTAAACATTCCAATATCTGAATCATAGGGGCGCCAGAAGGAGAAGAGGAAGAGCAAGAAACT